>WJFF01000024.1:58889-78011 GCA_011800825.1 Fonsecaea pugnacius | reverse complement strand
AGCAATCTCCTCCAGCGCGGCAATAGCATCCTCGTCGTCCTCCCCCTCAAACTCATCCTGCTGCACAACTTTCTTCCCCTTGTTCGTCTCGGGCAAATCAGTCGCAGGCCCAGCATTTTGCGGTTCTTCCTTCTGTGTCTCGGTCACTTTTATCGGTTCTTGTGCCGCTGGCGCCTTGATGGGGTGCTGCTGCGGCGCTGGCGCGTTCAGGTTCCAGTTGATGGTGCCTTCCTTGCCGTAGCGTGTCTCGAGCCACTCATTGGTCTTTCTGAAATGCCCACAGTCGAAGAAACCCCTGCTCGCGCTGAGCGGAGAGGGATGTACACTTTTCAGCACCAGGTGCCGAGCACCGGTGATGCGTTCGCACCGCTTCTGCGCCGGAGTGCCCCATGCCAGGAACACCACGCCGCGGGTCCGCAGTTTGACGACGGTGTCGATGACCTTTTGGGTGAATTTCTCCCAGCCACGGTTCGCGTGCGAGTTGGCCTGGCCGGCGCGCACCGTCAGGCAAGTGTTCAGGAGGAGGACGCCTTGGTCCGCCCAGGGGGTGAGGAGACCGCCGTTCTTGGGCGGAGGGCTGAAGCTAGGGTATTCCTTCTTGATCGCAATGTAGATGTTCTTCAGGGAAGGAGGTGCGGGTGTGGGTGGTCGCACAGAGAAACATAGCCCGTGAGCTTGGTTGTGGCCGTGGTAGGGATCTTGGCCGAGGATGACGACGCGGACTTTATGGAGGGGACAATGTCGGGACCTAAGACAAGCATCGTGTTCAGTTAGCTAGCTAGCTAGCTGGGACTGGGGGACAGAGGATGAAACATTACCAGCTGTAAACATCCTCGAGTGGCGGATAGATCTTCTGCTTCGAATCGATCTCCTTCTGCAAGAACCGCTTCAGCTCCAGGAATCCTGGTGTCGCAATCTCCTCTTTCAAGACAGCCAGCCAGCTGGGGTCCAGCGTGTCGATCTCCAATTTGAGAAGCTTCTTCTGCTCGTCCGTGAGCCCTGCCACCCATTTGTCCTTGTCGAACTTTGGTGGCAGCGGCTCGCTCGATACCGCCGAAGAGATGCCATTCTCGTGCGACCCTCCTCCGCTTTTCGGAGTAACCTTGGGCGGACCGAAGAAGGAAGTCAGACTGCCGTTCTTCTTGGGCTTTTTCGCGTCGTCGGGTGAAGAGGTCGGTGGGTCTTTTCGTTTGTAGAATGACATTGCAGCGGAGGAGTTGTAGTTCCGTCTTGGGACGGGTCTGGGAGAAATCGATAAAGCGACACGAAAAGACACGCGAGAGCGTAGCATGCACAGAAGTTGCTCAATGCAGATTATAAGGGCCCAGGATCGACGAGTTGGACGTTGAATCTTCGATTACTTGCTTTGGGTGCAGGGGAATAGGCAACGACACGCATTAAGCGAGAGTCGCGCCGCGCCGCGCCGTCAATTGACGCGTAAATTGCAAGGTTCTTCAGCCTTGCTACCACGATGAGGCTGGCACGCTGGCTAATGAGGCCACTGGGTTGGATAAGTGTGGAAAGGGACATAACACCCGTGCGATCTGCTGTATCTGGCGACAAGAGGCGACAAGAGAGTGGTATCAGCACTGTCATTAAAATGGTCCCCTATGATGCAAAAGAATTTCTATCCATCGTTCAAGATACAGATCGCTGGCAATTTACTCGTGATGCCAGCTGAGAAGACTCCATCCATCCATAGGTATTGACTATCATCAAGCGGCGCCAGCCACTGTTTGGCCTTGTTGCATAACAAAAAGGTTACTTATCCCCCCATTTTGGTATATCGTCACCACCCCCGGTCGAGCCCCTTTCAGACCATTATGAACAATGTCGAGCAAAGTAAAAATTCGGGAATCGTCAAAGAAAAATTGATACACGAGTCACAGGTTGGCTGCACCCGCCCAAGGCTAGTCCAGCGTGATGACCTCTTGTTTCTGCGCGGCGTTGGCGGTTGCTTTGTGATTTGGTGGCATCGGCCTTCCTCCAGGCATAGTGGTTGGTGGTCTTTGGACTTTGACATTTGCCCCGTTAGGAATCGCACTGCCAGGTGCTTGCATCTTGCCTGGGGGGCCTTTCATTACAGCAGAAGGTCGACTATTAGCACCATTCGGCATGTTGGCGTTGTTTGCATTTGGGTTTCCTGGCCCAGATTTCGCCTTGGTGAATGACTGAGTATTGGGCACGTTGCTTTCGGACGCTTTCGCCATCTTAGCCCATTCCCACAACTGATCATGCATAGCCTGCAACAAAGGCTCTGGTTGATCTGCTATACAGGCGGCAGCCTTGTCCAGCGCAAGCCACTTTGACTGCCCGTCTGAACGCGTAAAGATTTCCTGCTTGAGTTTCGCTCCCAACTCTGGTGTTGAATAGGACGGCCTAGAGTAGGATTGGAACTCTTCAAGCGCGGCGCGCACCAGCCACATTGGTTTCCTTGACACGTTAATATGGTGCAAAATCTCCAGACGCGCCAGCATATGTGGCTGGGAATCGGCTTTGACATCTTTTGGCGCTTGTCCAGCGGGTGTGAAGTATTGTATCGCAAAGGCAGTCGCACTCCTCACAAGGATATGCACTCGCAGGTGATCTTCTTTCCCAGGCGAGTCCGTTTGCAGTTGTGCGTCGAGGTTCAGTCCATGTTTCTGCTGAAGTTGTTGAAGATAGGTTAATAGTGGAAGCGTCAGAGTCAACGAGGTGAGGAAGTCGCGTATTCTGGTGGCAAACGGCCCGCGGCTTGCGGCAATCAATTTCGTGTACTGTGCTGCCAGGAACTGATGTGGATTCTGCTCGGGCGGGAAGAAATCGAGCTGCGGTTCTTGATTGCCGCTTGGAAATCCGATCCTGAGTTCTAGTTCGGTAGATGCTCCTTTGTGATAAGCTATGGTAAAACTGGAATTGGATATCGTTTTCAATCTCAGTCCTGGGAGACGATGAATCTGCTCGACTGTGGAGACCACCTTTTCAACGTCCATCGCCTTGTCGACAATCTCTGGAATTGCAGCTTCCGCTATGCCGGTAGTGACCCGAAGTATCACAGTCTTGTCGTCGGGATTGAGAGAGACGCCAGCATCGAGTACAGATTTCTCCAGGCGTCTGAGCACCGAAGAACTTGCTTGATGGCGATACTGAGCGACAGCCCTGACTTTATTCGTGGATCGGTCAACCCCACCGAAACAGACTTTGATGCCTTTTTGTGAAGCGGGCGAATTGGTTGGGGTTTTGGCCACTTGCAAGGAGGTGCTACCGGAAGCAGCAAGAGTTGTGGATTGCTTCGAAAAGACCGGCCTAGCCATATCCAAGTCAAATGATATTTGCGGCAATTCATAATGCCGTCCAAAGGCTGGCAAAGGTCGTAGATCAAACTTCTCCTTCCTTTCCCTGAAGAAGTCGGCATTGCGTTCCAGGAAGATCAGCCCCATCAAGTACTCTGCAAGTCGATCGAAATAAGCAGAAGACAGTTCTTCTTTAACCTCTAGCCGCTGCTTGCGAAGAACTCTATAACGAGTTTGCGGATTTGTGGTGCCAGGGGAAGCTTGCTGTAACAACCACCAGTGGTCGCCGTCCGAGGCGTGTGTGATTGCGAGGGTATAATCCAGTGTCCACAGACTCTGCCGGAGCATGTTCATCCTCGACACTGACCCACCAAACAACGCTCTCGCCTCTGTTTGACTGAGCTTGAAAGAACGCAGCAACTCCCAAGACGTGCCCAAAATGCCGACAAGGACATTGGTTTCCATGATGCTGCACCTGTAGTTGAGGAGCTTGGACACGACGTCGTCGGTGACGCCTTGGACCCGATTAACCTCATACTGAAGTCGCTCTGTTCTCTCTGTAACGGGGCTAAGAACAAGTAGTCCTGTCACGGGATCAATTTTCAGCTGCAAATCCGAGGAGCGCGAGAGTTCCATTGTTAGGAGACAATTTTCCGGATCCTCAAGTGAGAGCGATTGCTCCAAGAAGAGCTCGCTGTTGGCAAACAATGGTGTGAGAATGAGTTTTTCGTAAATGTTGTCCAGAATCTGCGTTGTATGTTGTGCGATTACCTGTCGGAGAATCTCTTCGAAACAGAGCAGCGCATCATTCAGGTGTAGCTGCAGAGCGTCTATTCTTTTGCCTTGTCGCATCCATTTGATCTCGAGAAAAGGGCTAGAGTCCACCTTGGTCATTTTCTGCTTCCCCCGACCGCTAGCTATGCCGACTTCAACCCAGCTTTTCCCTATTTGTCTCTCAGGCCAATACTGCACGATGAGATTTCTGCGAATCAACTCAACGCGTAGGTGGCCTGCCCATTGGTTTCGAGCCAAATCGAGTGCTTGTTTGTGGAGTTCGGCTAATTTGTAAGACAAAGCCAGCTCATGTAGAAAGTCGTAACAGCCTTTCAGCCCGTCTCGATCGATGTTGGCATTGGCGTATAATTCGATCTCCGGATGTAGACTGTCGGGGATATGAGGCGATGGTTGGAACGAGAACCGAAAATCAACCATGCGGAACGGAGAGTCTTCTCTTTCGCCTAGTATGGAGACATCTAGTTCAAACTCATTGGGCACAATGAAAGTAGCCCGTCCGTCATGGATCCGAAAACGTCGCAGCTGCGGGGGCAGGTCGTCCGAAAGTGCTAGCTTGACGCTCAACGCTCGGTTGAGAGAGCGGAGGACTCGCAGTATCTGTCTGCTAGAGAGGTCTTTCTGCGGTATATAGTTCAATCGGGGGAGATTGAGCACCCTACCTCTTGATAAAACTTCGGCGGCTGTCTTGAGGTCGGGATTTGGTATTTGAAACCCTGAAGACTCCTGCTTTAGAAGGGCCATCGATCCAATAGCATTCCAGTATGCTTCTCGGCGTTTCATGAGCCAGTAATTGATTGAAATGGTCTTGCTCACTTCCTCCACATTCTTGCTCCATTGCAGCAATACTAGAAGCTTTATAAAATCCGCCTTTTGATCATTGGAAAACTTCAGTATTCGGTCCTTCTTGTCCAAGTTCACCTTGGATTGATTGTTAGGTAGGCCGTTAGGTAGAAGTTTTGCTTGTTCTGGTGGCAGATCAGGGACAGGCATTGATGACAACTGCGTCACCAGATCGGAGAGGCAATTCCAGCATGATTGTGAAGCCCGATTTATCAGGGCGGCCATCGGCAGGTAACTGTCTTGAGAGATGAGCTGGAGGATCTCGGACGGCGCTTCTTCGGATTGGGGGGAAGCATTGTTGCCTCTGTTGTCGGAAGCGCGCTGACTTGGCTCAACATCTCCATTTGCGCAGGCACGAATGTTGTCAACGGAGGGCGGCAGGGGAGTCTGAGACAGTGATGCTTGTTTTAATTGCCCAACTTCGGGCGTGGAATGCGCGACAGGTGTTCCAGAGCCATTTGCGATTCGGTCTCCGTTGGCTGTGGGCCTTTCCCCGTTCATATTGAAGCGGAATCAACCATCAAGCAATGCATGGCCGGCACACCTGCATGTGCGCCCTAGACGCCGAATCGAAACCCGAAATTGTAAGTCACTGTATTTGTCCCCACGCCCCGAGATTCAAGCGCCAAAGTGTTGTCGGCTCGATCGCAATCAAAGAAATCTGGTTCGTGGGGACCGTAGTAGGCGAGTCTTGGTCGACAGCGGTATCAACGGTAGAGTGACGAGGGCGGTCGCGAGGCAGGAAATGACAGGAAGGATGGGGAGAGGAGTGACGAATTCGAGGCTGCAGATTGTCCGTTTGCAGAAGAGCAATTTTGTCGGGGATCGGGGCGGCGCACGAGGTCAGCCAGCGATGTCGTATCGAGCGCGCAACCCGACACTCGTGGGCAGGAGTTTAGGCGACTTGATGACCGCGTCAGAATGGGAAGCAACTGATTTGTGATTGAGTTGTAAAGGGATGATTGAGGATGGAATGATGTTTGCAGTGAATGATGGAGACCCGCGCGGAAGTCGGCTGTCAAAGGATCAGGCACAACACTGGTTCCTTGTACGGAGCACCCGGTCAAGGGCTGGCCTGCGCCAAGTTTCACAAAAGCCGGCGCCAAACAGTAGAGAGGATGACGCAGATTGCGATTGGACCGCGCCTAAGGCGTCAAGCCTGGGCAACAAGGCAGCAGGATCTGTTTTTAAAAGCGGCTTAGTGCATACCATAGCATCTCACAAAGGAGGGGGGACAGCCTCAGTGCCCACCTATACTTAAGATAGATACTCTAGTATGGAAGGTTTGCACGGAGTACGAGGTATCTACCTCGTACACTAACACGGGTACTCCATCTAGTTCGCACTGGGATGAGCCACTGGGCCTGGTTAGGCGCCACACTACTCGGTAGATGACTACATTACTCAATCCACGAAATCACTGTGGCTTCAAAAAAGAAAAGCGAACGGAGAAAGACTCCTCTGCCACCATTCTCCATTTTCCTCAGCTGAATCAATGTTTGATGCCTACGTGTACACCATACCACGAACTAACCTTACTCGCAGATCAGGGGATTAGATATGTGACAAGACTGTGACAACACCGCAGCCAGATGTGTCAAGTGCACACCATCCCAAGGCCGTGTTGCGGAAGAAGTCCAGGAGACACTTCTGATTGGCTCCTTGGCTTGATTTTTGCGGACGTGGGTGATGGTAGGCTCGCTGTCCACCTGCACGCCATCCCATGAGCGCCATCCCTTGGCTGGAAGCAAGTCATTGGAGAAGGTGGTGCTCCCGCAAGCCCCTGGTAGGCTGAACGCCCCAGAGCGATGCCAGAATAACGCAAGATCACCACCTTCTAGCCCACCTGGTGGTAGTCAACGGACTCTCAGTGGTCATGAGATAAGTCCTCTATGGTGGCAGTCTTTTGATATGCTTTCGGAGGAGTTTGAGGTGCTAGTCGCGCGAAACCAGAGATATGGACAGATATCGGCTGGCCCAAAAAGAGGCCCAGAGGTCCATCCTGATGCAATAAGAGACTCGCGCATCCCACTGGCGTCGATCATCTCTTGAAGCATCGATGCTGCTCCTGCGCTCTAACATCGCATCTTCACGTTCTGGCCTAGGCAGACCCGCAGGCTTCTCGCGCACACACCAAAGATAAAGACTCCACGAACCTCCGCAATGACTGATGATTCCCTTCTTCTGTTCTGATCTGTAGGATGGCGGAAGCATTTGGGAGTTCAGGAGGATCCGATAGTGTAGAGAAGGTGGACAAATAGTCAGATGGTGGAGCTTTAGGGGAGAGTCCCTTAAAGGAAAACATGGTGAGTCCCCTTGCGCCAATCACCAAACCTAGAAGGCCCTCGGCAGGCCTACAAATCACCTTGAACTGTCATCATCATCTCGACCATCAAATGTCAGGACCTTGTCTCGCATTCCTTTATTCTCACGTTCCCTATCCTCTACCATTATCTTGTCTCATCCTTACAACAGGTCCCGCGCCATGATCCTCTCTCTGCTGCCTCCCGTCAGCGACCGCCATTGTCCCGCCAGTCGTCCCATCAGTCACAAATCAGTCTGATTTCGCCGACACCCTCCGTAGAAGCAGATGACGAGCGGGAGTCCTCGTGGGGATACTCAGATTCCGACATGGGCGACTTCGCAGAACCCGAAGGGGAGATCAGGTATTTGGACGAAGATACGAGGCCGACAAGCGAGAAAGAGTTATGGGGTTGGTACTCGTATGGTTGGGCCGCAGAGGTCTTTGCCATCTGCGCAATGGGTGAGCATAACAGTTTGGAAACATGTGCATTCCTCTTTGGCATTGACCTCAGTCTATAGGGTCGTTTTTACCCATTACCCTCGAGCAACTGGCCAGAGAGCGGGGAGTACTGTTAAAAGATAAGACAACACCCTGCAGCGCAGGCTGGAAAACGGACCATGGCACATCGCCGAACGAAACCGTCTTCGATTCTCCCAAACACCCGCACAATGAGCTTCCTGCCTGTGTCGTATACATCCTGGGCGCCGAGATCAACACTGCCAGTTTCGCCATGTACACCTTCTCGATCAGCGTGCTGATCCAAGCTCTCCTGATCATCTCTATGTCTGCAGCAGCCGATCACGGCAGGTTTCGGAAGACATTCCTTCTCGCCTTCGCTTTTACTGGAGCGACAGCTACTGCCCTCTTCATCACCGTCATACCCAAGGTCTATTTGCTGGGAGCGCTCTTCGCCATCATTGCAAACACATGCTTTGGAGCGTCATTTGTGTTGCTGAATTCGTTCTTACCCCTCCTGGTACGACACCACCCGTCTATCGAGCGTGATAATGAGGAGGACCGGGCAACAGGCGATGATGACGAATATATGGAACACGAAGACCACGCTCTGACGAGCTCGACCTCGGGCCTCCTACCTCGAGACCGCGCCGACGATACCTCGCCTTCCGAAGAATCGCCTGCCGCGATCTCGCCTGCCCTCAGGCTATCCACCAAGATATCGTCAAATGGCATTGGCATTGGATATATTGCTGGCTTATTCGTGCAAATTATTGGTATCGGCATAGTGGCCGCAACAAAATCCACCCTCCTGTCCTTACGACTAGTTCTCCTGCTTGTGGGACTATGGTGGTTCGTGTTCAGTATCCCAGCAGCACTTTGGTTGCGACCGCGACCAGGGCCGCCTCTACCAAGTGAGTTGACAGGCCGCTACGCCTGGGTGTCATACGTCACATATGCTTGGAAAGCTCTGTTCACAACAATTGGACACGCCAGAAAACTGAAGGATATCGTGATTTTTCTTTGCGCCTGGTTTTTACTCAGCGACAGCATTGCCACGGTGAGCGGGTAAGTTGTTGAACCCTTATCAGGTCATGAAGAGTACTCTGCTAAGAGAATACAGGACAGCGGTTCTCTTCGCCAAAACAAGTCTTGGAATGAACACCCCAGCCCTTGGACTCATCAACGTCATTGCAACCATTGCGGGCGTCATTGGCGCATTCTACTGGAGCTTCATCTCTCGGATTTTCAACCTTCGCGCATCTAGGACGATTGTCGCGTGCATCTGCTTGTTTGAGATCATTCCGTTGTATGGGCTCTTGGGGTTTATTCCTGCCATCAAACGATACGGCGTCTTTGGCCTGCAGCAGCCATGGGAGATGTATCCGTTGGGGGCAATCTACGGGTTCGTTCTTGGTGGGCTATCGTCGTATTGCCGGGCGTTCTTTGGAGAATTGATCCCGCCTGGGTTCGAGGCCGCATTCTACGCCCTGTACGCAATCACAGACAAAGGGTCCAGCATCTTTGGTCCAGCCATTGTTGGCGCCATCACGGATCGATACGGCGAGATACGGCCTGCGTTTGTCTTTTTGGCAGTACTGATCTTCCTCCCACTGCCTTTAATGTTGTTGGTCGATGTTGATCGTGGAAAGGCTGAAGCGTATCAAATGGCATTGGAGCTCGAAGGAAACCGCAAAGCAAGAGATGACACTAGGTATACGACGATACCCACCATAGTGCTGTCGGAGGAGGAAGATTGAGCTTAGCTCTTGCAAGAGCTGGCTCGAGGTGATTGCGATGTGTGGCTTAGATACCCGGAACACTGGAGGAATTCCACATTATCATCACTGCTTAGAAATACCAGGCCATACACGCCTTACTGGTGTGGCTGTCTTTTTACTTTCTATGCTGCTCAGAAAGTCCGTCCAATCAGACTCTCCGCGTAGATTCGAGACAGTCCATCTGAGATCGACATCGGCTCTCCAACCGCAATTGCCAGGCCGTTGGTGATTTAAGGTGAATGCTTGGTGGGTATTCATACCAAGTATTCCTCACGGAAAGCCTATCTATTCTGTGTAGAATAGGAAAAGGTGGCTTGGGTGGCAGCTGGGTGGGAAGGGACCCCTGATTATCAACTCCGCGTTTCAGGGTCAACGAGTCGGCGGAAAGGGGGCCGCAGCTGAGAGGCGAAGGCCGTGTGGAGTTGTTGGTGAAGCCCCCAAAAAAGTAGTTGACACCTCTCCTCAATGAAGGGAGAGCGGCAGTATTCACTCTATCAGAAACTGTACCTTGAGAATAAAGGGTTCAGTGTCCCCTTGACTTCTCAGAAACCTTGAACCTGAACCATCTATCCGATCTTTCCATTCCTTTGTGTCCCCCAAACCGTCTACGATCACTCTATTCCCCACTGTACACCCGGCTCCAATAGTTTTCCCATCATGCGATCAATCGCATCTCTGGCTGCGATCAGCCTTGCCTTTGCTGGCCTTTCCTCCGCAAGCGACGTCCATGATTTGAAGACAGACAACTTCAAAGATTTCATCTCCCAACACGACTTGGTCCTGGCAGAGTTCTTTGCTCCATGGTGCGGCCACTGCAAAGCTCTGGCACCCGAGTATGAAGAGGCCGCAGCCACACTGAAAGAGAAGAACATCCCTCTGGTGAAAGTCGACTGCACGGCCGAGGGTGATCTGTGCAAGGACTATGGCGTCGAGGGCTATCCTACCGTTAAGGTCTTCCGGGGCCTGGATAACATCAAGCCTTATCCTGGTGCCAGGAAGGCGCCTGCGTAAGTCACAACTCATTCATCAATCCTGAAGAGATGTACGGGGACTAATGGTGAACAGTATTGTCTCATATATGACCAAGCAGCAACTGCCTGCCATCTCCACCCTCACCCTTGATACCCTCGAGGAGTTCAAGACTACAGACAAAGTCGTCATCGTCGCGTACATTGCAGCCGATGACAAAGCATCAAACCAGACATTTACTTCTCTCGCCGAGTCGTTAAGGGATGAATACATTTTCGGTGCCTCTAACGATGCCGCACTTGCCAAGGCAGAAGGCATCAAGCAACCTGCCATTGTGCTTTACAAGGATTTCGACGAGGGCAAGAACACGTTCACGGAGTCGTTTGATGAGGAGGCCATCTCGAAATTCATCAAAACCGCCTCGACTCCTTTGGTCGGTGAAGTTGGCCCAGAAACCTATGCTGGCTACATGAGTGTATGTATTCCTTTGACCATCACCATGCTCTGGTACTAATGTGCTTTACAGGCTGGTATTCCTCTCGCCTACATCTTCGCTGAAACCCCAGAAGAACGATCGTCTCTGGCCGAAGCTCTTAGGCCAGTCGCTGAGAAATACAAAGGTGTCATCAATTTCGCAACCATCGATGCCAAGGCGTTCGGCGCTCACGCTGGCAACTTGAACCTGCCAACCGACAAATTCCCTTCCTTCGCCATCCAAGAGACAGTGAAGAATGAGAAATACCCGTTCGCCGGTGACGACCTGAGCGAGAAACAGATTGGCGCTTTTGTCAAGGACTTTGTCAATGGCAAACTTGAGCCAAGCATCAAATCCGAGCCCATTCCCGAGAAACAGGAAGGACCTGTAACTGTTGTTGTTGCCCATTCGTACAAGGATATCGTCCTCGATGACTCCAAGGACGTGCTGATCGAGTTCTACGCTCCTTGGTGCGGACACTGCAAAGCGTAAGTTTCCATGCACATTCAAAGTACTGTCGCTAACGAGCTCTAGTCTTGCCCCAACTTATGAGAAGCTCGCAGAGCTCTACACCTCCAGCGAACTCTCCTCTAAGGTCACCGTAGCCAAGATTGATGCCACCCTCAACGACGTTCCCGATGAGATTGCTGGCTTTCCCACCATCAAGCTGTACCCTGCTGGTGCCAAGGACTCTCCTGTTGATTACTCGGGTTCCCGCACAATGGAAGACCTTGCGGCCTTTATCCGTGACAACGGCAAACACGGAGTTGATGGTATCGCTCTGTCGAAGGCTGACGATGATGTCGATATGGAAGATGTTTCGTCTACAGTCAGCGACACCTTGGCGAAGGCTGCTCCTGCGGCTACTACTGTGGCTGAAGAGGTCACTTCGGGCGCTGCTGATGCCGTCAAGAGTGCAGTTAGTGAGGCTGCAGAGGCAGCCAAGACGATGCTCGCAGATACTGATGACGGTGGTGTCCAGGAGCATGATGAGCTGTAAACAGTCTCAACGCTTCCTGGATTCCTGTGCCTTGTATTTCATGGGTTGCCCGTAATAGGGGCGAATGGAGTTTTGACCTTACGACTATTTGTTCCTTTCCGTGTGTTATCCCGATGAAGACTCTGCGCTTCGGGTACAGCTGGGTCAGGAAGATCCACACCCAGCAACTGGTTTACTGGACCTTTTCGATCGAGCAGAAAATGTGATGGCGTCGGAAAAGGATGCGAAGGATGAAACCAGTCAACATTGCACGTGGCCGAGACGATAAACGAACGCAAAGTGGTCTTCTGTGAAAGAGCAAGGGGACAACTCGACTGCTCTCCGAGAATCCTGGTGAAGGTGAATTAGATCTTTCCTCCGTCCTCGGACGATAAATGAGACTATCCACACATACCGGATTCGGTCAATAATCATGAGCATATGCAGTCAGATAGAATGAGAATTATGCCAAAACGGAAACATTACTTGCAGCATTCCAGGGTGCCGTAGCAGCTGAATGATAAAGTTATTGATGTCGAATCGAGAGTCTCGCCGGAGTTGGTGATGTTACTCAGAGTGAGCATTCAGTATGAGAAACAAAGCAACGTAAACAGCATACTGTGATTTGTGGAGTATGATTGGATTCATAACAATAGCTTGCCATCTCGAGGGGCTTTTTGGGGGGTTGGCAAACAAGTTGGTTGGTTATTAAGATCTTGAATTTATTCGAAGCTTGTGGGGTGGCAGGCACTTGTGAGTATTTTCCAAATTCTCAATTGATACATAACACAAGATCAACACAATCACTTTTCGCACCGCCCAATACCGAGACAACCATTCTGATGCGCTACCTGTCCGCTGGTACGGTTGGCGTCTCCCCTACAGCGGCAGTGAGTTTCTGTGGGCTGGAAGCGTAGGCCAAGGGAGGATTATACCACCGGAATATTCAAGGACGCTCTTCAAACAGTTAAAGATCATCATCCACGCCATGGTATTTTGTCGTGCTCCCAGCAAAGGTTGCGAGCTGTGCCGGAAACGCAAGGTCAAGGTAAGTCCCTATGAAAAATCCTCCAGCACCCTCTTCCTGTTCCCGACAATATTCAACTTATCCAGACTGGCTTAATTTGGTCAGTGCGATGAAGGGAGACCAGGATGCCTCAAGTGCGCGAGATTGAAGCAAAAATGCCCAGGTTACCGCAACCTCGATCAGGTCAGGATCAGAGATGAATCCGACAGGGTTGCTCGTAGATGCCGTCAAGAGGAAAACTCGAGCATGCTTTGGACCTCATCACAGGCTGTCGTCCAGTCTTTACAGAAAATCACGACAGCTTCCAGGAAGGAATGCTTCGCTGCATCTCGCCAACCTTCTGGGACGCTTGCACGTCCACTGTCACCATCTAGTTATGATCTGGGAGCGAACTTCTTCTTCGTGAAGTACTCTCCCAAAGATGGCACTTTCAATAACCATCATGCTTGGTTGACCAAGTCCTACTTTGACCAAGGACCCAACAACGTCTTGAGGAAGGTGATTGAGGCGGTGGGCATGGCGGGACTGTCGAACGTCTTCGACGCATCACAGGTCAAATCCCAGGCTCGAGCGCAGTATTCTGCAGCTCTGGCGTCCATGCAGCAAGCTTTACACGACCCAATCCAAGCCGTTTCGGACACGACGTTTATGGCCCTCATGTTGCTCGCGTTCTTTGAGGTAAGCTAAAGTGCCACCTCGGTCAAACTGTCAGGAGGCCTCACTCACTTGCCTAAAGACCATCAATTGCGAAAACTTGGATTGGTGCCCCGAATGGGGTGCTCACATCAGAGCTGGCGCGGCCGTCCTAGAGCTCCGGGGCCAGAACCAATTCAGCAGTGAGCGTGGCGGGATGCTCTATGTCCAGTTTCGCTCGTACCTCGTGAGCAACGCTCCCAAGCTCCCCCCACACCATGATCCATTGTCTGATTCCGACCACAGCTTCTGGCCTGCATGCAGGAGCATGCTGCCGTGCCCAACGCTCTGGTCAAAGCAACCTTCAGCTTTCAAACAGGCACCCTGAGACAAAATTGGCAGCGTGCAAACATCGCCAGCCCAGGATCTATCACCGAGATATGTTTTCGACTGGCCAACCTCCGTGCAGCCTTGAAAGATCAAGGGGCGGTAGACCCCCAAGCAATTCGTGCCACTGCGCTAGAAATCGATGCAGATCTCGAGACCTGGAGAGCAGGCTTGCCCCAAAATTGGAAATATACTACAGTCTATATGCCTGACGCTGCTGATGACACCCACTTCGCCGGGAAGATGCACGTCTATCCGAATCTCTGGATCGCAGAGGCATGGAACTCATGGCGCGCCGCTCGAGTTCTCGTCAACCAACTGATCTTGCAGAATGAGGCCCGTTTGCCCGATCCTGATAATGCGCTGACGGACCTGGCCCTTTCCACCATTCGCCAGCTGTGCATCGACATTTGCATCTCAACGTATAGTTTCAGAGACTCTCCACGCAAGCATCCCCCTTGTCTCAATACAATTCCACCGGCTAACTCCTTCTTTCAGGCATTCTCTCGTTCATGCACTCGCTTTTTCTGGTAGCCCTCGAGGAAAGGAATGATCTGTCCGTGTTTTCTTTCGCGGTGGACCGACTCCGAGACATCAGTGCCACTATGGGCGTTCGACAGGCGAGCTCTATGGCCGATGCCGCCTTGGCAAAAAGTCTCAGTTCATGTTGACGCTGACACTCAAAAGCCCTGTGGGCCGGTATCGGTGTAAAAGTACCGAGTACTTGTACATGATACTTTTATCCCGTCACTCCCGTGTCTCGACTTACCGGGTGTGCTGATTGGGGCCTCGCAATGGTCCCCTGTATCAGGCTTAGTGGAATGCCCATTAGCCTCGAAACTACACTGTGATTGGCAGACCTCCCACCTCCACAGCCTTGCTGCTAAGCTCGCAGATAAATACTCTCCATTCCCATCAGCTCATATCTACCTCCGCCGGGCTCTTTTTCGCTGTGGTTCGATACTGTGTGACTGCAGAGGCAGGGTAAATCATTCTGATCGGGCCACTCTCTCGAAGCTTCAGTCTGAAGGCAAGCAATCCGCAGGACAGCATTTCTGCTGCTGGAAAGCACCATGGCCGCACCACAATCAGCATCTGCCCCCTTTCCAAAGGAAAAGACGTTCAGCTCCTATAACAAGGACCAGGGCAAAGCCTATGCCCAAGTTCGCCGCGATTACCACCCAAAGGTGTATCAAGCCGTCATTGACTACCATGCCTCTACTGGAGGTGGGTTTGACACAGTTCTTGACGTTGGCTGCGGCCCTGGCCTTGCCGCTCGAGGGCTTGCATCTCATTTTGCTCACGTCCTGGGTCTGGATCCTTCCGAAGGCATGCTCGCTATCGCTCGCTCGATGGGTATCGTCTCATCCACGTCTGAGCCTGCGCGTTTCGAAATATCCACAGCGGAGGAACTCGGAGTAAACCTGTCTCCAGCTGTTGCAGACTCTAGCGTCGACCTCATTACTGCTTCCAACGCGGCTCACTGGTTCGACATGTCGGGCTTCTGGCCCAGCGCTGCACGCGTCCTCAAGCCAGGAGGCACCGTCGCCATATGGACGAGTGGCGACATTCGTGCTCATCCGTCTATGCCCAACGCTGCTGCCATCCAGGCCGCTTTCGATGAGCATCAAGAGCATAACATGAAGCCCTACTTTGAGCCAGGGTCCTTCCTGGTACGAGGCCGTTATGTTGATCTCCCTCTTCCGTGGACTCTGACTCAACCGGTTACCGAGTTTGACCAAACGACATTCGTCCGAAAGGAGTGGGATCCAAGTGAAGACTTCTTCGTGGGTCTACCTGAAGCAGATATGGACACGTTCGAGAAGATGATGGCGACAGGGAGTGCAGAGACGCGATGGCGCCAAGCGCACCCAGACGACGTCGGCACGGAGAGGGACGTGCTGAAAATCCTTCGCCAGAAGATTGAGCAGCTATTTCACGAGGCAGGCGTGGAAAAGGGACAAGAGAAGATCAAGGCGGCCGTGTATGGCGTGCTATTATTAGTCAAGAAGAAGACGGCGTAGGGACTTATCTATAGGAATCGACGCCACATATGGTTGAGCTTTAGTGGAAGATCATACATAACACATTCTTTGTCCGTTTCTCGTATTGCTAAGGGAGAGCTCAATCCCGCACGTGTAATCGCTGATATGCCAAAGGGCACAATGTGAGCAAAGAAGCAACAAGGCACGTGCAAGGCTGTCCTCATCGAAGTCTGGAACTATTTAAATCGAATGACGTAGTGCGTCAGGTGAGAGCAAAGAAAACATCCAGTCACGTGTAGCCTGCCGCGCGGGGCGATATCTGCTTTCAGATCAGCCGCCGGCTCTGCCCCCACCAATTCCCTCCTTCATTAAAATCTAATACCCGAACAGCCCTTGGGATTCGATGCAAGTTGTCTGGGAGGCGGACACGGCGGCCTTCGCAAGCCGCAAGAGAGCCGCTCGGGCATGTCAGAAATGTCGCGCCGCGAAGAAGCGCTGTCACCACACCTTTCAGCGCCCGCCAGAGCAGCAGGCAGATTCTGATGGGCTTGAAAGGGTGCTGCCCAACCTGACACACAAGGAACCCATTCGTTTCGTGGGAGACCTAAATCCCGAGTCCATTCTCACGGACTTGTCGTCAAGGAAGCAAGGCGGTCAGAGGATCAGCCGGGTGGGCACCTGGGTTGAACAGTCTCGCGACTTACAAGATGGACTCCCTCCCGAGGACCTTGGCCCGCCCCAACCGCACAAGTCGGGCGACAAAACGCCACTCAATGTCGAGAAGTATGGCAGGGTCGAAGGTGGTCGAAGGATCCTGACTGGTCATCAACGAAATTACTTGCAAGCCGTGGGAGCCTTTCGAGTTCTGCCTAAGGCGACTCAGGATGCGCTCGTCACCACTTACATTGCGTGCTTTGATGGACTGCTGCCCATCCTGAACGGCATTAAACTCCTTCGAGACTATACCGAGGGACGGTGCTCGATATTCCTCATGCAGGCCATATGTCTGGTCACTTGCAAGACTGAGGAGGCCGCGCCATACCTCCGACTTTATGATGACGGGCCACTTCTCGACCCCATCCCATTCGCCCGAAGTTTACACACGGGATTGGACGCAGCCATGAAAGCTGACCTGGAACCTGATAGAGTCACCAAGGTCCAGATTCTGACTTTGATGCATTTACATAATGATGGACCGGGGGGCATTGAAGAGTCCTCATTACATCTGTCGCAAGCAATTCATGATGCCTGGACAGCAGGTCTCCATATCCACACACCAGGACGGTCTCCCAAGGACCAATCAAGCATGCTATGGTGGACCATCTGGACTCTTGACAAGATCAATGCCTGTCTTGGTGGGCGGCCAATTGTGATCGCAAATCGAGACATCGACATTGCCCGTCCACCTCTGGAAAATGGCGTGCCCAGAAGCAATGTCATCAATTTGTGGCTGAGATTGGGAGACCTTCTAGACGAGGTCATCGAGTTTTACAGACCAACTGCGGACCCAGAGTGTACAGGCTGGGAGGCTGAGTTCCCAGCCTATCGGTCGCTGACTGAGGGTATCGATTTGTCCTTACTTCCCGTCTCGGAACAAAGTGAGTGGGCTCATCTGGCCTACCGATGTTGTGCGTCGCTAACAATCTTATTCAGGCATTCTCGAGCTCTGTTACCACGTCATCGCGATTCTCTCTTGCCGCGCTGGCGGCCCTTCCACGACGTCCTACGCCCGTCGTATCTCGGCGGCTGACCGGATCCAAGAACTCCTCGCTAACGGTCGTCACACGTCTGTTCAACCCATTCCTCTAGTGCCATATGCGGTCGGCCTCGCACTGACAGTCGCATACCGCGGCCTCCGTGACAATGCATTCGAGGACACCGATCGTGCACAGGCGGATCTCGCTACGCGCTGCGAGACATTGGAGGCGCTGAGCATGTACTGGTGGACTGCAGACGCAATGGCTAGACTGGGCCGGAAGGCGCTGAAGTCTTTGCAGCAGACAGGAGTGAGGAAAGCCGACGTGGCCGGGATCGTCAACGCAATGGAAGCAGAGGTCACTGCATGCAAGTTTGGGCCATTTGAGGGTAAGGCTCATCGTGGAGGACATCATTCTCACAGTTCATCCACGCCCGCTGCGACTCTCAAAGGGACTGCGACTACAACCCCGAAGATGACAAAATCCTTGTCCTCTGGTGGTGGCCCCGGAGGCAATGGATTACATGTCCTCTCCGATGCAGCAGCAACCCATTCGAACGGAACAGCACCGAGCCTGGCGTCGCCATCCTCTGCCAGAAGCGGCGACAATAGCGTCAGCCACAAGAGCCAAAGCAAGAGTCTTGGGAATACTCCTTTTGCTAGGGCTATGCCTAATGTCACGCCCACATCGCTTTTGACTACCACATCCCCCAAAACGTCCCTGTCACAGCAGTTCAACCACAGCTACGCTTCAGGCTTCAGCCAAATCCCACCCATGTCCGCGTTCCAGTACCAAAACTACAACAAAAGCACCCGCTTTCAGACATCAGCCCTGAACAACCCGCACCATAATCCCCTTGGTGGGTTGTCTTCGACCGGCGTAGGCGCAACGACCGGTGCAAACGCGTTTGCGCTCGACGTACCATCCTCGTTCGGCCCGGGCATTTACGACCCGCAATTCACGAACCTGGACGAGCTGTTTGACGGCTTCTTCGACCTCAGCATGCCCACTATCTTTCAGGATCCGCTTTTCGACGGCGATGCTTTCCTCAACGCCGACCTCGATTTCGGCATGGACCCGAGCATGGCCACCATCGAAGGTCTGGGATATGCCACTGACGTGGGCGCAGGCTCTTCCATCGTCGGCGCTACGACCCCCTTACCCTTATCGGGAATCTCTGGGCCGACAGCGCCCCCAGCATCCGCCTCAGCGACAACGCTCACCGGCACCGGGCCTGCACCGTCCAGCGGCAACACATCCTCGACGACCCCTCCCAAGCCATCTGCGAGCGCAGGCCCAGGTGCTGGTGCTGGGCTACATAATAACACCCCACACAGTCCGACGTATCCGGACATTGGCACGCATTGATTTTTCGCCCGAATTTGAGCATCTCAGTCAGTCGCTTTCAGCATGGGATTTCTCGCTTCAATTGATTGAGCTCATCAGTAACGGAGTTTTGGTGTTAGTCTGGGGCGTTTCAACCAATGAGTGCTAAGGCAGTCAGTGGCGCAAAACAGGTAA
>WJFF01000024.1:22799-58733 GCA_011800825.1 Fonsecaea pugnacius | reverse complement strand
GAGCACATGGGAGCAGCGTTGTCGAATATCACACAGGGAAACCCTGCAAAGGACTAACTATGATATAGACCGTGTGGCCTTTTACTTCTGCCACTCTGCTCTCTGCACAGGTGTCAGAGTCTTCAATCATTGGCTTGAGTAGCCGAATCTAGGCTGAGGAGTCCTCGGACCAGCCTAGGTTTGGGCCTCCGAACGTTAGCAATAGACCCTCGACATTTCCCTCCCGCGGATCGCGTGGTAAGAGGAGTCATGCCGGAAGTCGAACATCATTCCAGGGTCTACAAGATGCAAGGGTGTAATCTTGTAAGCATGTTTGACACTGAATCAAGACATGAGCTTCGGGATCAGTGGTGGCAGGCCCGATTGTTGATGTCTCCAAAGCATCTCCAACTTGCTATACCGCTAAACCAAAGCTTTACGAGGAGTGCAGAAACAACTTGGGATAGAGAACACCCTGGAACATCCGTCAGACCGGGGTCATTCTGCAAAGGGTTCGGAAGGCGAATCCTGTCTCCGGACACCGGAAACAAATTGATTTTGAGGCTCGGCCAGCAACAACAGAAAATCTTGATACCCGATGCAGGCCGGAAAGGAACGAGAGAACTTAATAGTGTCTTTGGAGTCTTGATATCATGGGCTTTACACCACCGTAATTCAATACGTGGACACAGTCTATTCACCTTACACAATCACCATGCCGAATCGATCTGATCCTTACAAGATTGCCATTTTCGGCCCTGGGGACGTCGGATGTGTCGTGATCCGAGAGGCAGCGAGGCTTCCCGAGTTTCAGATCGTAGGAGCCCTTGTTTTCCAAGAAAAGAAAGACGGTGTCGACGTTGGTACCCTTGCTGGGATTCAGGAATTGGGAGTGAAGGCCACTCGTGACCTGGACAAGTTTTTGGCCATACCGTGTGATGCAGTTGTCCACACGGCGCTCGATGCCCCATTCATCAATACATTGGAGGACTTCAAGAAGCTTCTTGAGGCCGGGAAAAACGTGGTCACTTGTCATCCGTACAGTTACCTTCCGGCACGGTCGGCAGAGTTTGCGGAAACGATCAAGGCAGCAGCTCTCAAGGGCCAGGCTACTTTCTACGGTGGCGGCCTCAATCCCGACTTCATCACACAGCGCCTCGCTATACTCCTGACCGGCTTATCTAACGATGTCCAAAGGATCAAGATCGAGGAGTATTTTGACTGTGAAGACCAGACCAACACTGGTAATCTGCAGGTGATTGGGTTGGGGAGTGACCCTCAAAAGGTACAGGACGAGAATGGCTCTGCCATTTGGTACCAGAAACACTTTTGGTTCCAGATGATCCAGCACATTGCCTATGAGCTCGGCGTCAACATCGACAGGATAGAAGCCACGAGCAAATGTGCCCCGGCGCCAGAAGATATCGTGCGGCCCGCGATGACCATCAAGAAAGGCCAGACAGGTATCGTTTCCTACGAGTCGATCGGATACGTGAATGACAAGCCCTTCATCAGTATCTTGATCGGCTGGTACCAGAGTCCGATCATGAAGCCAGCACACGTCAAGTCCGAAACTGAATGGATCCTGACTATCGAAGGACGGCCTTCATCACGCACCGTCCTGGACCTTAAGGCTTCCTTTGCCAGCGATGCAAAACATGTCGAGGGCGAGCCTATGCCACCTGGCTACCATGCTTTCGGTGTCACGCTGCTTCAATCTGTGCCCATGGTCGTCGAGGCGAAACCCGGTTTCAAAGCCCCCGACGTTCCACCGGTTCATTGGAAGAAGGACCAGAGAGTGAATGTTGCGTCTTGCTATACCGAAGAGTAACGGAGGTGTTTGTTTGAGGACCGATCAAGGCTGTTGGAACTGTTACCCAATTTGTCGAGAAGGGAGAGAGAGTCAACAGCTTCGTGTCTGGTCAAATAGAACAGGGGGAGCACAAAACCAAGCTACTTGGACCTTTTCACTGCACTATGCACCCTCAAGTCTAGTAGACAAGTCCATGGCCTGTTGCTGATAACTATACGGCTGCCGCCTTTGTGAGAGAACTTGTATTGTCTGTACGCTTTTCCCTTGCAGGATCCGTATGTGCGTTTCCGAGTTTCCGAAAGTTTTGGCATAGCTCTACGAGTGAGGACTCCACAAACCTGGGGTCCCCTCTTTCTCTAGAAGAATTAAAGTTGATTCATTATTAGTAGGCACGTCCAGAAAGAGTCTGATTTGATGGACGAACGGGACAGACCCGGCCTGCTTGGAATTGAGCGCCACTAGATTCCTATTCGTCCCCGGGTCCCGGATCCCAGGACAGGACGGGGTAGATTGTCATATAAACATTGTGAGAACTTGTCTGTGACAGAGTGCCGGTCGTCAATGCTAATAAACACTATTTGTGTGTCCCAGAAAACAACGAGTTCTCGGTATCTTTCAGAAGGAACCTCATCATGCCTTCCAACGGCGACCTTGAACAGAACTATGGCACCGGGGAGGAGACTCGGCTCCTCGCAACATCTAAGGATCATGAGGTTGAAACTCTATCCGACTCTGGCGGCTATGCCACGGGCTTCGCTGTCTTCGGCCTGGCATGGACCATCATGGGCGTTCAAGCATTCGTCCGCTGGTTCGCGTCGGATGACTTCCGACCTGCACCTTTGATCGCAGGCGACGACGAGCTCGCGACATGGAGACTCGTCTGTCTCCGCCTGGTTGAAGCATTAAGCCTCGGCGTTCTCATCGGGTTCTTCTGGTTCTGCGTCTTCAGTCCCCTCCGGGTCGCTCGTCTCGGACCAGACGGCACTCGGGCACGTCGCCTGACCCTCGACGGCAAATTTGTCATTGGCGGCATGGTCGCATGGGTCGCGGATGGCTTTCTCAATTGCCAGCAATACATCTTTTCGTGGAACGCGCACAACGTCAACCTGGGCGTCTGGACCCGCTTCCTACCCTTCCACCGCGAGGGTGGCCCTCACAACTATGCCGAGAGCCTCCTCTGGGGCCCTCCCATGTACGTCTACTTCTGCGCCGGTGTCGCCCTGGTGGCATGCGCGGCTATCAGACCCCTCAAGCGTCGCTGGCCGTCCATCTCCAACATGACTCTGGTGGTAATCATCTGGCTGGGCGAGTTCGTCTTCGACTTTGTCGTCGAGAACATCATCATCCGGACCACGCACGGCTATGGCTATCCCAAAACCTACGCGCCCCTCACCCTCTGGGCGGGACAGACCGAGCAGTTCCCTATCTACGAGTCCATCCTCGTCGCCAGTCTGGGCTCCCTCTACACGCAGATGCGACTTCTGGCTCTCAAGGACCCGAATGGATTGTCGCCGGTTGAGAAAGGCTACGAGAGATGGCCTCCCGCGTTGCAGAATACCGTGCGCACCTTCGCTGTCATTGGATTCTGTGCCTTTGCCACGGTGACGGTCTACCATCTTCCGCTGAACTGGTTGGGCGTGATTGGAACCTCAAAGGGGTATCTCCCGTCGTACATGATTCCAGGGAGTGGGTTGGATTCCATGTATCCATGTTGATTTTGTACCCAAGGCATGCTGATGTGATGCTTTGTGGGGGACCACAATAAAGAGGTCCTTGGCTGGAAGAAAAATCAGGTGCATATTGGGAATGAAATGCGGCCTCTGAACATGCTTGCTGAGAAGATTCTAAGCTGAAAACGAATAAATGTCATGATGGAAAGGTATACTAAATGTGGGGGGATATGGGGATTGATGGTTCCTATTTTGAGTGTTAACCCCTTAGTGGATTGAATAGTATAGTCGCAATAATGTAAAAAGCACAATCTTTCATGGCCACATCAGTATCGAGGCCCAAAACTCGCCGAAATCTATATTGGAGCCCGTTCGAATGGCCCTTGCATAAAACAGGAGGTGTATACTCCCCCTCCTCCCCGGAGCTCACTTTACGGCCTCAGCCTTCGCATACGCCCTTCGAACTATATTGAATCGAATTTGAAGAGCTGGATGTGGAGATGAACTCAGTCAGATAACAACAGTGACGCAAACGGAGTAATCAAGTCTGTCTTGAGAATTGT
Organism: Fonsecaea pugnacius; assembly: GCA_011800825.1. Classification (NCBI taxonomy): domain Eukaryota; kingdom Fungi; phylum Ascomycota; class Eurotiomycetes; order Chaetothyriales; family Herpotrichiellaceae; genus Fonsecaea; species Fonsecaea pugnacius. The sequence continues at coordinate 54,708 of WJFF01000024.1, read as the reverse complement.
GTCATGGCCATGTCATGGTTTGATCTACAGATCGATCTAGTCTCTCCCCCTGGTTCCAGTGATCATATCATCGAGTCTGGTAAAAATTCTCGTCAACCTTCTTTCCTTCGTAAGCCAACATCTGCTCAATCGTCCAGTCCTCATGGACATGGCCTTCGGGGATATTCTTCGAGACGAACGGTGCCCCGGACTGAATATGTGCAATCACCTCGTCGAATCTCTCGTCGGCATATTTGGCCGCGTCGACTCCATTCAGCCACTCTGGTTGTGGTAGGGAGAGGGCTTGGGGATTCTTGGCCACCAGCTCCCAGTCTGTCTGATGCCATGCATGTCGTGTTTCCCAGCCCATTCGCTGTGTCAGGCTGGTTCGTTCGTATCTGGTTGTTTTCCCGGAAAAGGTTAGATCTTCATTTGCACCATGAGAGAGCAAGAGCTATCTTACCGGAGTTTCTCGTACGCTTTGAAAGCGAGAGGTATGTTTGTACCGTCCAGCTTCTCGAGGAGCACTCCCAGTGTGGCCCCGTCTTCTATGGCTTGGGCACCTCCCGTGCCTGAGGTGGCCAGGTGAGGATGAGCGGCGTCACCCACCAGACAGATGCGGCCTTTGGGAGAGACCCATTGTCGGACGGGATCTCGCCAGAGCAGCTTGAAGTCGATCAGGCACTCGGGCGGGATCTGCTGGATGATCTTGATCAAAAGCGGGTCCCATCCCTCGACACACTTTTCCATGTCTTTCCTATCGCCGGGCAGATTCCAGTCTTCCTTGATGTCTGATGTGTCCTAATACGTCAAAGATTTAGCTTACGACAAGCCGGACACTGAGCTGGAGACGGGCGCTATCTCACCTTGTGAGTGACAAAGCATGTCGCCGCTTGTAACTTGACGTTTGTCGTCAGGATCGCGTGTATGTCCTCTGCAATCCAGATTTTGAACAAGGATTCCGGTGACTCCGCGATAGGCGCCGTGACTGGGTCGTTCTTCAGATTGCCTAGCGGGAACCAGGAGCGGTAGACGGCGAAGCCACTTTTCTTGGGTCTTTCCGCCCGGCCGGTGATAAAGTTGCGAGCCTTGCTGTGAACTCCGTCGGCAGCGATGAGAGCGTCGGCGGTGTATCGCTGGGAGCCAGCCACTACCCCCGCCGAGTCGTCGTCCTCGAATACCTCGGTGACGGGTGTTCCAAAGGAGATGTCGACGCCTAGAGAGACAGCATACTCGTACATCAACATTTGCGCTCGGCCCCGATTCGTGTACAGGTTGGGATAGCCCCCGAACTCGGCAGGCAAGTTTTGGTCGAGGAGCACTTTTCCGGATTTGTCCTGGATGTTCATGACCGGAGGCTGGGATGAGATGGGCAGAAGTTCGTCAAGCACCGAGCCCCAGTGCTTTATGATGCAGGTGGCGTTGGAACCGATCATGATAACATCTCCTACGAGACGCGATACTCAGCTTCCCCCAGTGTCAGTGCATTCGCCGATCCTCAACGAGACTGACCTTGCTTCTTCATGTCTGGGTACGACTCAAACACCTTCACTTCTGCACCGCGCTTCTTCAGTTCAATCGCCGAGGCGAGGCCGCCGAAGCCAGCACCAATGATGATAAACTTGGTGCCATCAAGCTTGCCCTTGGCTTTTTGTCCGTTGGTGACACTCGCCATTTTGAAGACCGATCTTTCAGTGGTTCAGTCAGGATTGGAAACAGAACTGGTTCTGTGAAATTTGTGGGCTTCTCAAGAAAACGAACTGCGGCGTGGAGTTGCAGTCGAGCGGGTGGGTCCCATGGCCAGCCTTGCCGGAACAAGAGGAAACGATCCTCCGGTTCCACCTTTTGCTGGTGATTAGTTGTCCGCGGGACCAGGGCGCTGGCCTACGAGCTGCAGTCAGGTGCATTGTATGCTGATATTGATCAATGTGCGAATTCAGACACTCATACCCGCGACTCCCATGTACCGTGTTGTAAGAATTAAGCCATTTTCTCCAGTACCAACCTTTCACCCCAAAGAAGCCCTCGACTGTGTCACAGCAGGTTCAAGACACAAGTAATATATAGATCTATTTCGCCCTTTCTGACGCTTCACCGGCTTAGAGCTTGGGTCTTACACCGTCGTACTTCTGCACCATGTCCTCGATGCGGACGAATCTCTCGTAGAATTTGAAGCACTCTGGGTTGGCCACCGTTCCAGAAGGAGTCACTCTCTTTCCGGAGATGATTTGCTTCACCGCAATCTCAATCTTTTTGCCATTGATGGTGTAGGGGATCTCTGGCGTTTGGAAGATGTACTTTGGAACGTGTCTGGGTGAATATGTCGATCGCATCGCTTGTCGCAACCTCTCCTTGAGCTCCTCTTGTAAGACAGCATTGCCCTTCATCTTGACGAAGAGAACGACGCTCTCATCTTTGTCAGTCGCACGTCTCTGCCCGACACAGATACTATCCTCGACCTCGGAGAGCTTTTCGACAACGTTGTAAATCTCGGCCGAGCCAAATCGAACCCCGGAGGGATTGAGCACACCATCACTTGAAAAATGTCAACCAAAATCGGAAGGGGGCAGGGGAGTAGTGGGATTACTCACGATCTTCCCAGCATCACGTATCCTCCGGTGTCGGTGTTCATTTGCACAAAGTCTCCTTGGTTCCATATCCCCCTACCGAAGCGCTTGAAGTATGAATCTTGATACTTTTGGGCGCCGCCCTCGCCCCAGAAAGATGTAGGTTGGCTTGGAAACGGCATGGTGCACACCAACTCCCCTGGTTCTCTCTTGGTTTTGATTGATACGAAGGTCTCATTGCTCACGTCGGCTATGTCGACTGCCATCCCTAAACTTTCACATTGAATTTCACCAGAGTGAACAGGTAATGTCGGGTTCCCGCTCACCACTTCCATCTCTGTCAGTCGATGCCACGTCAAAGAGAAGGAGAGGTCACCATACAAGAACAGGCAAGATCAGTACCTCCGCAGGTCGATGCGAGGTGAATATGCTTGGGAAAGCCCTTCTCGTAGAACCATTCACAGACATCGGCGGGCAGTGTACTGCCGGTAGATGTCACCGTCCGAAGTGAAGATAGGTCCAAGCTGTCCCCTATGGATATAGCTCAGCAAAGCTTTAGTCTATCATCAGGTTGTTTAACTCTACTCACGTGGACAGGTGTTCGTCGCCTTCAAATCAGATAGGAAGCGTGCTGACGTCCCAAATAATGTGACCCTGTGAAGCCGGTCAGCATTACTCATACAATGCTGGAGGGTGAAAGACAGACCTGAGTTTCTCGATGAGGCGAAGGAGGACCAATCTATCCGGCTTCAGCGGAGAGCCATCGTATACCACGACTTGTCCGCCATAAGCAAGTCCGCAAAGGACCATCGCCCACATGATCCATCCAGTCTATATCTCTGGTAAGACAACTGCCTTATTTCGCGCGGAGCGAGGGGCTTACTGTAGTATATTGGAGCAGCACATCTCCGTCTTGGACATCAAAGCCTAGTATGCTGTCTTTTTTGACTTGAAGCAGCAGCCCCTTCGGCTGTCAGTCAGTGCGTGTCATGGTGAGCAGAGGGTGGGTATGCGTACAGCAGCACTGTGCACAATGCATTTCGGTGGTCCTGTCTGCAAAGGAAAGTCAGTCTCAACTGACCGCGTAAGAGGTATAGACGGGGTGTCAGCCTTACTGTTCCCGACGAATACACGATGAAACCAGGATGAGAAAAGGGCAGTTGAGCAAACGTCAATTCCCGTCCCGTACTCCGACCGATGAAATTCGACCAAGGGGCAATCTTCACATTCTGAGCATTTCCTTGGAACCCAAAGCCTTCTGTTTCCAGCAAGAAGTAACCTTGAAATTCTTGATGCTTTGCCAGCCTTTCGGCGCAATTTCGATGCTTGGCTCTGAGATCCCTCATCTGGTCATTGTAGAGAACCGCCGTCTCTCCAAAGACTAGTTTTGGACGTATCTGGAACAGGCGATCCAATATGCCCTGTTCGCCCATGTCAGGGGAGGAAGTAGACCAAATAGCACCTAGTGAGAGCGCCGCGAGACACAAGACCATGGTTTCGGGCCTGTTCGAGATGACCGCGGCAACCCGATCTCCCTGGCCAATTCCAAATGACACCATGGCGTCTGCGGCCTGCCGCACTTGCGATAACAGTTCCCCCCAGGTGATTGACCGCAAATTGACGCCGCCTTCATTACAGGCATGAATTGCTATCTCATTGTCGGGTTTTCCGGTCAAGAGATTCTCGGCAAAGTTCAGTTTGATCTGAGGAAAGAACAAGGGAGGGGGAAACATGCTCTGAGCGTCCTGAAGAAGTGAATTGAAGTCAGCGACATCTCATCCAAGCCCAAGGCCAAGGAACAGCGATCTTGCTCAGCTTACAGTTCGCACATATCCGAGCACTGGCTCAGTGTTTGCTTTGATCTTCAGGAAAATAAACAAGTCTACCCAGAAATCGGATGCCGTTCGAGGATTGACAGAGTACGCGTGCAACTCGCTGTACTTCCGTAACTGCAGATTATGCCGGTGGTTGACCAACTGAAGCAAGCGATCTGTTTGAGTCGAGCCCAGCCGCTGGGGCGTCCAGACCAGCCGAGGAACATGCCGCTCAGACATATTTCGCTGGAGCAAGATGTGGCAGAAAGATGCGACAGATAGCTAAGCTTTGAGGACTGTTTGAAATATTGAGGTAATGCTGCTTGGATAGGTGATATGTGCGAACAACTAGTGGCTGTCCACCGAGATCGATACTGATGAGGCTTCGAGGAAACGCCAACCTCTACGAGGTATGCTCATTGGTACTGGCGACAAACTAGCCATTCTCAGCGACCCTGGTGGGTCTCGGCACATCGACGGAATACCGGAGTCGGATTGCCGGTCTCCGGTGTTCCGAAATACTTCGCCAATTTGGGGAGCAATCGCCTAAGCCTGCGCGGGCCGACGATATCCGCAATGATTCTTGCGAGACTGTTTTGGGAAGGGTTCAATGGGTATTACCACCAGCAACTGTTGGCCAAGTGTTAGTGCTAATATTAACAATCATTCAGCAGCTCGTTCTTGTTCAGGCTGACAGCATTATAAAAGGATTGTCGACGGGTAAGAGACTTGCAGATGAGGACTAGAAAGATCGACTGACACTTGCCAGGTCCTTTGTCTACGGCTATGCCTCCGGATATAGCCGAGGGCACTACAATCCAGGCAATTAATCATGTTGCAGCCCTGATAAACACATAAAAGCGCGTCTCAAAGTGCAAATTCACCCTGCTCCAAGTTCGTGCTTGAACGGCACGATCTTCACTGGCTTTGCTTGTCACCACGAAGGTGTCCTTCGCCTTTCAAGCCGGGGCAAAATGTCCCAGCACGCATGCGACTTGACTCCATCGCACCCACCAGCCGCCAATGAAGATCCAGTCTCGGATTTTATCAGTCTGGACCTCGATGCCGGCACTACTGCTACTCCCTCATGGGCAATGGACGCCTTTAATCCATACGAGTATCAGCAGCTGCTAGCAGAGCAGTCTAGCCCATCCGCTACACTACAGTTGAACATGTTCGGCGAGGTGGAAAGCATGCTATTTTCTTCAAGTGAGCCCCGGATTTGCGTAGATTCGTTCCCAATACACACCTAACCATCGTCAGTTGGAATGGATGTAGTAGGAGAGTCGCTTGGCCTGATCGAACAAAATTCTATGCCACCATCACATCAGAAACCTCCCCAGGAGTGGGTACTCCCTCCGGATTTTGGAAACGCTTGCAAAATGGGGGATAGCAGACAGATTGATTCCCCGCATCTGTCCCTCGAACTGCAAGACAAGTTGGTTCTGCTGTTCTTGACGAGTGTGTATATCTTATGTCCCGCCATGAATGGAGCAGAGTTTTACCGCTGGTATCAGACTAGACATAACATCCCTGACGACGGTTCCTTGAAATCGCTGGTTCTGCAAGCCATCCTTTTCGTCACTTTCCCGCATCTCAGTGACCAGGAGACGCAAGATTCGGGTCTAGGGACGGTACCACAAGCACAAAAGCTCTTGTTCGAGTATGCGCTCAGTCTGTATCAGACAGCAACTCTCACCAAAGAAGGCCACGTGGCGCTAACACAGACAGCCCTGCTTCTGAGTCACTGGAGCCCATACAACAACTCCAGAGAGGTAAACAGCTTCTGGATCGACGAAGCTTTCCGCCATGCAATTCTGGGACGTCTATACAATAGCACTGATTGTCACCATGTTCGGACATGGTGGTGTTGTGTCGTTCGAAACCGAGTCCTTGCTCTCGCACTCTGTCGTCCCAACAAGTTGAGACGAATTGAGCCGGGCAAGCTCCCCGAATTCGGGGCTTGCGAGCGCAATCCGGCATTGACGCGGTCGAAATGCCACCCACAGAAGGACGTGGATCAGATCTTTGTTGCCCTGTGTATGCTGTCAAAGCTGATGTGCGAGATACTGGCTTTGCAGAGCAGCGTCGGCCGCCTCGACAGTGCAAGCTCATTTCGGGAGAGACAGAAGCTGGACAATGAGCACCTGAGGCAGGTCACGGATCTTGAATTCCACCTCCAGATGTGGGCGGAATACTATGAAACCACTCTGTCTGCTATCGACCAGGACAGCCTGTCACGTTTGTCCAAAGTCCAGCTTTTGATTCCTCGAATCATCTATACGTAAGCGAACGATATACCGGTCAGATAGAATGGCTGACAACCATGCAAGGTCCACCAAAGCCTCACTTTACGAATCCTTGATCCGCTCTTCGCATACCAGCAGACCTATCTCGCGGCTATTACACAAATACGCCTTGAGCAGCTTGAAGGAAGTCTCGGAGGCTGTTTCAATTCAGGCTGGCGAGCTCCTCAAGATTGCAAAGACCGAGGACATTCCCATTGTTCTGTATGTGTGGCCAATGATCACAATTGAATTTCTCATCGCTGACACCAAAGCTAGACCCGCCTGGATTATGCTGCCTGTTGCAGTCCATCTGATGCGCATGCATAGCAAGCTTACAGACTACACACCAATTGACATTCGACGATTCGGAAATCTTATGCGGCTCCTTCATGCGATGAACACTCGGTCCGAAGGGGTGCAGTACGTCACCAAGGTCATTCAAAATATGATTGATGCTCTCACCAGCAGCGGTCAGAACGGTATCAGTGAGGAAACCACCCAATTGCAAGGTATGATGGGGCGAGTTGACCTGTTTGAACGAGCGCAAGCTGTCGAAACTGTTCTCCTGACGAAAGCCGCCGACATGATCCGCTCGGCCCTCGGGCATGAAGACTCGGCGTCGATAGCGACAGGAACACGGTTATGAATCGACCGTTTGATATGTGTCGGTACCGCACCGTGCAGTTGTAAGATAGTTCATTAAGGCTTGGGGTATCAGGTGTGCAAAAAACGACGGGACGTCTCAACGTCGAGTTCTCCCGTGCCTACCTTTGAATGGACCTCGCTGGTTCGAGACACTTGTGCAGCCCCTGATTGGAGATAACATTCTTCGTCAGGATGGCCTGCCAATGGCATTTGCAGCAACGGGCTTATCTTAAGGCCATGTCTACTTCGTCCATTTAGCCGTGTACCTTCGCAGGCGCGCTCAGTGGCGCCTGGTCGCACAATCCCCACCATTATCCGAAAATTGCAAATGGTGTTTAAACAAAGTTTGCTGGCAATGTTGCAGCCAATCGGATGCTGGGTTTTATAGAACTCGGGGTGGTTCGGTCAAGTTGGATTATTTCCCCTTTTGCCCGGAAGCCGGAACAAAGTTTTGTTGTCTGTTCCGGTCACTGAGCAAAGCATTGGGCCCAAGTTGGAGAACAACGTAATTCTATTAGGGGCGTGCTTTCAAGGAGAGTTTTCCTTATTCGCAATGTTGCAGGTAGTTTTGACTCTATGAAACTTGGAGAGGAGATGCGAAACCCTCGAGCTATCAAATATTGAAAAATGGACCACGACGTACCTTTGTGAAATTTGATTGAGTTCGTTGCAAGGATGTGTTGGTGTGCATTTCTGCCTAAGGCATTGATTTAATGCGAGCATTTTCAGCTTAGGCTAGACGAGGACGTGCACAAGTCGGACGAGCTGCATTGGTAACACCCCGATCCTCCTTTTGATAGCTGGAGTTTTCGCTACCAAGACTCTATTGGCTCTGGGAGACTATAGTAGAACGCACTATACAATATAAGGCATAGACTGAAAGTGTAAACAGTGGGTCATGCTCCCCGGACACGGCGCCCTTGACAACCCCGCAAACCCCACAAAACCCTCCATCCCCCATCCCATAATTCGCAGGAAAAAGCTCTCTCGCCGGGCTACACTACGTTCGTATGAGCGGAGCATTACTGTCTCATCATTGTCACCTCTATCGAAGATCCCGTCGTCAATTTTCTATCCCAACTCAATGCGCCACGACTCCAGATGGCAGGACCGAGACAGACTCCGAAGTGCACACTTGCTTGTAATCACTGTCGCATCAAAAAGGCTAGATGTGAGCTTCCCATCTCCGTCGCAAGGCATTGCTGCTTGCGTACTGACTCGGTCATTCATTCCCACAGGCAGCGGCGTGAAACCATGTGGAAACTGTTTGGTAGATATAGACAGGCGCATGCCTTGAGGAACCAGCTCAGTGACTGTGACGCAGGATCACAACGAGGAGTGCTGGTTCCCCCCAGCTCAACAGAGGACGCGAAAGCGTAAGGATCGGGATAGGGCACTGGATGAACGATTTGCGCGCCTGGAGGCGCTCCTCCAGAGTTCGCAAATCCCACCCCAGCCTGAAGCCACGGTCGGGATATCAGCACCTGGCCCTCAAATCTCGAACGCGAATAAAGAAGATACCATCCTTGTGGCCGCCTCTACACCTGCGACTGGAGCTGCAGCAACTCAGTTTCAGAGTCCTCGAGCAGGCTCTATATCAGCAGCTGGCCCTTTGCAACCCCCCACGGATATTCCCCAGGTGGATACGAATACCTTTGAGCCATGGGCTGATGCAGTCTTGCCCGCTGTCGACGACGCTTATTCCTCTGCGCTCTGTATACCTACCAGCCTCCGAGCACCGTCAGAAGTAACCCAACCGCCACCCTATGGAGAGCCAGAACACTCTGTCCGGAGAACTCTCAGTCCCAAAGAAATAGCGCCTGGTGAGGAGAGTCATCCTTCGGTTCAAGAGCCCGTTTCGCCCCCTGCCACGACTTCCGCAGGGTCGTGTGCTGACATAGGCATCGAGGTATGTATACCTGGATCCGCTTCAGGTGAGAATGCGCCTGCTAATGAGTGCAACAGGATGTCAGCGAAGTCCACGGTTAGCTGCAGCCTCTGTCCAGTGAGAACGAACTTTGTTGATCAGAACCCCTTAGGTCCTTCCTCATATCTTTCAATCTGCTCGGAGCCGGCGGTCGATTGGGTTTCACACCACATCGGCGCGCCGGACTTCAGAACTCTCGCCCTCCGACTCACGGCCGACGTGATGCGCAGCGAGAAACTGGAGCGTGCAGTGCAGTCGGAAAGAACGCCCGAACCAGACTTTCAGACGGCATGGAAATGGACGACAGGTAGGTTTTCCGTAGGAGCGATATGGTGACGGAAAGCGAGGTTGACCATGGACGTACAGCATTTTTTGATCAGGGCCTAGACGCCATTTTCGGATGCATCCATCGTCAAGCGTTCGAACAGAAGCTTCGCGCTCAGTTCGAAAGTAAGCTTCCTTCTGGGCCTGGTCAGGACGCTGCCTGGTACGCACTCCGCAACACGGTCTACGCAGCGGGCTGTAGGATCACGTTGTCCGAGGGCGCCTACCCGTCCGCCTTCTTCGAAGCCCGCACGCAGGCATGGCGATACTTTGAAAACGCTCTGTCAGTGCACACAGACCTCATCTACGGTCGCAGTGGCATTACCGCCATCCAGGCGCTCCTAAGCATGGTAAAAAATTCCTGTCCACTACATGTCTTCTCGTGTTCTGACTCTTTCGTTTTCACGGTAGGCATTCTTCGCTGAAGCACTCGGAAGCCCGGCTTTGGAATACATGCTCCTGTCAAACGCGGTCCGCCTAGCACAGTCCAAGGGATTGCACCTCCAGGCGAATAAGGCCCTGCATCTCCGAGAGGAAGATGTTGCAGTTCGGAATGTCATCTGGTGGAATCTCTACATGTACGACAAACACTTGGCCTATCGCTCTGGTCGACCTAGCGTAATACAATTCCCCCCTTTACTTTGCTGTGCAAGTCAAGCTAAATCTTACCCAGGCTATTGACGACGACGACATCAGCTGCCCCATCCCGACTGTCGTACTTCCCGGCCATCAATTCAATCTCGAATTTTTCCGCAACACTGTCAACCACGCTAAAATCTCGTCGCTGATCTTGAAGCGTTTATTGACCGTCAAGGCGATGCAGCAAGGTCCCGAGGAAACGTTGACGGTGGTTCAGGATCTCCATCAGGAGCTTCTCACCTGGTACGAGTCTTTGGCACCGTGTTTCCGGAGCAGCCCGCCCTACCGAGCGAATAATTTGCCACCAGGGGTACAGCCTCAACACATCATCTTCACCCGGTTTATCTACAGCGGGTCGCTCATCGCGATGCATGCAGGTTTCTGTCAACCATGGAGCCGACCCGGATTGGCGATCAGCTCGAGTCCTCGCGTTGTCGCCCAGCGGCAGCGCAGTACCGAGATCGTGGCCTCTGCTGCTAGAGACATCATCATGGCCACCCAAGGCTTGACCGTCTCTGCAGGGTCGCCCGTATGGTCAGTGGTCTTCCGGATTTCCTCCCTTTCCCTTCCTCTACATGGTCAACGGACTAACTGTCGTGTAGGCTGGCATTCTACTTTCCGCTCGTGGGCCTGATCAACTTGTTCCTTCACGTGATCCAGCACCCGACCCTACCCACGGCCAACTCAGATATCTCTTTGATGGACGCCATCGTCGGCCACTTTGGCTACATGGAGTACGCCAGTGGCTCTGAACTAGTCTTCAAGTTTCCTCGCAAATGCGTTGTGTACGCTAGGGAAGTTGCCAAGCGAGCCAGGAGGCAATCGACCAGTCAGCATGCGGATCAACAACCTCCCAATACCGCCGATGTTATGCTGCCGAGATTCGCAGAGCCTTGCCCAGACTTCCCTTTACCCGAGGTGCGTCCTCCTGCAATGTGCGTCGACTTTGACCCTAACTAACCGTACCTTGTTTAGTTTGTGACCTCGGACATGTCAGAGATAGGGTTCGAAGATTGGCAGAGCAGTCTTGCTGACTTCGCCGATCCGCGCCAATGGTTCCAGAATATTCCCAGGTAGAAGGATCTGATGTGTAGTCCCCACATGTGTTCATTTTCCAAGCGGATAGGGAGGGCGGTTATGAGCTGACTGTAATTCACCTGTCGACTTAAGCTGTTTATGACGCCAAATCAATGTCCTTTCTGCTATAAGCTATGTCGGGATGAAATAATTGAGGTGGAAAGTAATGCCGTTCGGGCCCACGTCGTCCATCTGGTAGATTGGAAATACGAAATTCCTCTGTCTCGAACCTGCCATGCTCTTGCGATATTGCCACCCTTGGGCTAGATACGCAATGGAAATCTCAAGGAGCCATTGTCTTTCCTCGTCGTCTTTCCTGGTTTAGACTTGTAGGGCCTACTGCTCGATCATGACTGGAGCTCCTTCTTGGAGACCATGTTTTGGAAGAACTCCTCCTTGAAATTGCCATCCGCGTCCAGCCTTGTCTGAGCCTCCTGCCACGCTGACTTGATCAGGGCCACGCGCTCCGGTCCCCGGGGTCGGATGTCACATCTGTTTTTCACACTGTCAGCTAGGGTTGTAACTGCGGATCCGGGAGGAACGTACTCGAAGGCCTCTGGCCTGACAATGAAGCCTGGTGTCACGGCGTCACGGTTGATAGGAAGCGGTTTGCCGTTCGCGTCCACTACCCGGTGGAATTCGAAGCCCCATAGCAGTCGCGAGATGGCCAGGAATAAGGCTCGTTCCGCGACATGAAATCCAGGACATACTCGCCGTCCCGCGCCGAAGGTAAAGTGTGGTCGATTGAGCGAGTCGGCGTTGATGCCATAGCTTTCATTCAGGGTCGCCTCTGCACTGAAGCGGGATGGATCAAAAGTGCGAGAGTTTTCGTATGTGTTGTGGTTCAAGGTCCATATCTATTTGTCCTGGTCAATTACTGCAAAGACAAAGCAATCCTTCCAGACTTTGACAACGCACATTCATCATGACGGTGGCGCCTTTGGGGATTTTCATGCCTTTGTAGATGTCGTCGCATACGACCGAATGTGGAACGGCGCCGCTGAGCGGACTCGGTGCCCCTGCAGGTTTTGGTGAGCATTTCGTCTGCCTATAAAGGCGGCAAGCATACATCTCAGCGTCTCTTCCACCACAGCACGGATATAAGGGAGACGTTCCCGGTCCTCCCAGGAAGGCATACAATCGGCACCGATGACCTGATCGATCTCTTCCTGCGCCTTTTTCTGGACCTCGGGGAAAAGGATCATCGCTTTCACGAAGCCTAGCAAGGTGTTCCAAGTCGTGTCTCTGTGAGTTATGTAAGAATAGATCTGGTGGGGGTCAATCCCATGCTTGCTGCGTGTGCTTACGTGGCTGCGCCGAAACCATGCCCTGCGTTATGGGCAATTTGTCTCTCTGAGAGGCGATCGGCGTCCTTGTCAATGAGCATGTCTCGGATGAAGCCTGCAGATTTGTTCAGCCTGTTGGTCACCATAACAGCTATCCACCAAGGGTGTATTACTGGGATATTTCTTCCCAAGGGCGATCTTCTCCTTGGCTCCTTCAAGGAGTTGGAAGAAAAGCCGATCCTCAAGTTTCTGAATATCGAAAAGCGCGCGTTTGAACGAGCTCATCCAGACAGGCATCACCCGGTACCATGGACGCAGGAATGGAAAAAAGTCGACTGGCTGTAGATTGATCGCTGCTGACGTTCGGTCCATCCACTATACACCTCGTTGGCGTCTGGGACGGTAGCAGAGCACACAAGGCTTACCTCGATGAGACCCTTGACATATCCTGTATGCACGTTGGGTGTTCGCCAGCCGTAAAGGACTGTGGAGGCGATGCTCGCCGTATATCTTTGTAGGTTGCCTACCCAGTCATCGGGATGTTCTACCATGTCGTACATGAGCTGCACACTTTCAAAGATCTAGCTAGAGCTTTTAGTCGATGTTCCACACATTCCTGGCCCTTCGGAGCTCGTACCTGATAGGGCAGATAGCTGTTTGCTGTCTTCACATTGAGACGGACATGGTACATCTTGCGTTGACGTCGCCATGTTTCATCGTTGCTGGACAGCGAAAGCGTTAGCAACCATTGCTCGTCGTTGTCCACGACAAGAAGGAGAGATTAGAGTTCAGTGAAAAGTGTGCACACACTCCCGCAGAGCAATGTTCAAACCGTCTCCGAACTCGCGGATGTAGAGATCTGGACGAGCCGAATAGATGTTGCTTCGCTTCTCGATGAGGTCTTTGACTACTTCGGAGTTGCTCAGGAGGACCATATCCTGCCCGCCCAGCTTTAACGACATAATGGGACCATCTGATAGGAATAAGCATATATAGATAGATCACGGCGACGTGATATGTACATTTATTAGCCCATGCTTGGAATTCGAGATGGAAGTTCTTCATCGGCATCTGAAGCAGATTCCCGAGCACTGGATATGTCTTGGGCCCTTTTCGACCAGTCAGCACAGTTCTAGCCTCGTCCAGGGGAAATGTGGTGTTGCATGCCAGGTGGGAAATCTTTGGGGCGCATTCCATATTGAGCTATTCTGTAGCATAAGAAGGCAACAGATGCTGCTACAATGGCCCAGATCACTAGGTGGTTCTCTGACGCCATCAAAGTGTGATGGTCTCCTAGATTGAAACTGCGACTGGGACTAGTTGTCTCATGAGATTGAGATTGATGTGTACGGATTCGAATAACCCAACCAGACGCTGAGAGTAAGAACTCATCCAGGCTCGTCAAGAGCCTCGCTAGGCATCAAGGTTTGTAGACCATCATTCCTCCAAAATGGCCGGGTTCCGAATATGTGCCCTAGATGCGGGTTTCCCTTTCCCCGGAAGGAGCCAGGGATCCACATACACACGAGTTGAAGCAATCGGATGCCACCGACTCTCTTCTTCCGATCCATTCAAGCTTGACCAAAGGTTTCCGGAGTCCCTTGTGGCGTCCTAGTGTCCTGGATACCATTCCCGCAGCCTGGATACTGGGGCACCAGGCTCAGTCACACAGACCCAATTCTCTCCGGAACCCTGAGAGAAGGGAAAAAGGTTCATGTTGATTAATTGTCTAGTGGGATTTGTTGGATTGGTTGTCTCACTATTAGAAACAAATTTGGCACTTCTGGACTGGGCCTTACTGTTCCTCCCATGAGGCTTGAAGTCGTTACTCTCACACCAAAGACCAGGTTGTGTTAACACCCAAGCCATGGGACTCTCAGAGCATGTGACCAGTCATATGCTGGCTCATGTGCCCTATCCAACGACCTTCGCTTTCGCCGCCATTCTCCTTGTGAGTGATTGAGCCTGCAAGCAACCTCGTCAATGGAGGGCTTTCTGACTAGGCTCTTAGATCGGATATGTCATCTATTTCGCTGTCACCTATGATTCGCGTCTCAAACATCTGCCTCCAGGACCCCGAGGCTATCCTGTGATCGGAAGCCTCCCATCGCTTGTCGATGCTAGCAAAGTCCCCGAGATCTCGCGGGGATGGGCCCGTAAGTATGGCGAGCTGGTGTATACGAAGATTGGTGGGACACACTTCATCTGGCTCAATAGCCCTCGAGTCGTCAAGGATTTGATGGACAAGCGTGGGACGAAGTATTCGGGTCGGCCTTATGCTCCCATGGTTGATAATGTGAGCGGTAAAGCTCGAACGTTCTTCATGAACTACGGTGAGCGGTGGCGCAGTGTCCGCAGAGTCAGCCACGCCTGTTTGAATCTGACGGCGAGCAACTCGTATCGACCGGTACAAGATTTTGAGTCCAAGCAGGTGCTATACGACTATCTGCACAACACGGATCCACAGAAGTTCTACGACGACAACCGCCGCTATGCCGCCAGTCTGATCATGACCATCACATATGGTCAGCGGGTGGCTTCCTGGGACGATCCTCATATCAAGAAGATCTTCACGGTCCTCAAACACTTTGTTGACATGGCGAGTCCAGGAGCCTGGCTGGTGGATGCCTTCCCTTCGCTAACTTATCTGCCGTCATGGATGGTGCAAAACTGGTACAATATTGGGCGGGAGTGGTTCAAATATGACAGCAAAGTCTACCTGGACCTGTACCGCAACTTGGTCAAACAGGTCGACGAAGGCACCGCTCCCGACTGTTTCGTTAAGGACTTCTATCTTGGAAATCCCGCCAAAAATGGCATTGATGAGCTGACAGCGGCATATGCTGCGGGTTCCCTGGTCGAGGCGGGCAGCGAGTCAACTTCAACGGTCATTAACGCCTGGCTCAGAGCATGTATTCAGAATCCTGAGACGGTCAAGGCCGCCCAAGAGGAGGTGGATCGTGTGGTTGGACCTGATCGCCTTCCCACATTTGAAGATGAGCCAAATTTGCCCTATGTCCGCGCCATGGCCAAGGAAATCCTGAGATTCATGCCCATCACCAAGTTTGGCACACCCCATGCAACCACGGAAGACGACTGGTATGAAGGGTGAGTAAAATTTCCTTCCCTTCTCTCGAGACCGCAAGGAAGAACGTCGAGCTGATTCTTGATCCTGGCAGCTATTTCATCCCCAAGGGTTCGGTGGTCATGCTGAACTGGTGGGCCATTCATTTCGACCCTAAGTTGCGCGAAAACCCCTTTACATATGATCCCACGCGCTTTCTCAACGATCCCTACAGCACCGCCGAGGCCGTAAATGCCGCCAACCCGAACGACCGAGATCATTATACATATGGTGCCGGGCGACGCATTTGCACGGGACTCCACGTGGCCCAGAACTCCCTCTTCATCAATATGGCGCGGACGGTGTGGGCGTTCAACCTGCACAAATACAAAAACCCTGCCACGGGAGTCGTGGAGGAGCCAGATATGACGTCTGAAGACGGCTTCTTATGCATCCCAAGGCCATTCAAGATGGCGTTTGAGCCTCGAAGTCCCGAAAAGGCGAAAATCATCGAAAACGCGTGGAAGTCGGCGGAAAGTCAAGGCATCGAATGGACGCGGAAGCAGGCAAGGCTGTGAAGCACACCGCATTTCAAGATAAACATAGCAACCATAGTGATTCAAGGACAATCTAGGATTTGCATGTCGCATTGTATGATCTTCATCATGTTCTCTCTGTCCTCGCGGGCTCAGCGAACGCATATTCTAAGTCGGATAAGAAAGACATTGGATGAAAGCATTTATCCTGTACAAATTGGACTACTCACGACTTCTCTACAAAAACCCACGTATCATGATTTGTGACTTGTACTAGTAGTGATCCGTGTCAGATGAAACCTCATGACACTAACGTGCTTCTGCTCGTGTTCATGCTCGGACTCACATATGCCGGACTATCGGAAGCTTCTCATGCCGTAGATGAGGGGAGTTCGTTTCGCCATGTCCCAGGAAAACAAAGTGAGAAGTTGCCTGGTTCGCGCCACTACATGTTACATCATATCTCCTTGAGGCTGGTATAGTTCACGGGTCCCTCGAGTTTTGTTCACTCATTACACCGTCAGGGGGGGTGCATCACCCTGTCTTTCTACCTATTCTGTTGCTTTCACCCAAAACTATCCACGACATCGAAGCTTGAGATAGAAAGAAACATGGCGAGCGGATTTCCTGTCAAAGATAAGATCGTGGTCATCACCGGTGGTGGCTCCGGTAGGTCCCATTTCTCGGAGTTCTTACTTTCCTCCCTGCGACGGGGCACATTTTACAACGAGTCCTTTCGACAAAACACGCAGACGAAAGCCCGATGGATTTATTGACTCTTCAATGCAGGTATCGGACTTTCATGTGCCCAAACTGCGCTAAACGCTGGGGCGAAGGCCGTCATCATCGCGGATTTGCGCTTGACACCGGAGTGCGAGAAGCTGGTTACCGCGAACAAGAACGTCGTGTTCGAAACGTGCGACGTGACCAAGTGGAAAGACCTGCAGCACATTATTGATGCCAGCGAGAAGCATTTTGGGGATGTCCCAGATATTTACATTGCATCAGCAGGAGTGTTTGAACCTGTAAGTGGCCTATCCGTTCCAATGGAGTAAATCGTAGAAATATATAAGCCGCCCCCATCGGTACTCCCTTTACCATTCTTGCTTTTGGTTACTCACAAGTGAGAGAACAGCCCTACTCCAATTTCTGGGACGATCCGGAAGGATTGGATACGGATGGCTACAAGGCCGTTGACATCAACGTGAATCATCCGGTGAGTTTTTTTGAGGATGTATTATTCTGGATCCCTGTTGACGACGTTCGACCTGGCAGATAAAACTCACTCGTCTTGCCATGCGCGCCCTCTTGGGCAAGTCGAAGCGTGGCGTGGTCGCCATTTTGGCATCCATGGCGGGCTACATCAAACAGTATCCGGCTCCCATCTACGTCGCTACGAAGCATGCAATGGTCGGATTCACACGCAGCTTAGGAGACGCTGAAGCGCTACAGGGTGTTAAAGTGGTGGCGATATGTCCTGGGTAGGTCTTCCGCTCACCTGATACCCTATTCTACCCTCCATTTTTGCCAAGTTTCCGGCTACTGATCTGTCTTAGAATTGTGTCGACTCCGATTTGGACGACCGGGACCCCAGGGTCCGGAGAGCGGTTCGGTATCACCGACCAGGTCAGCATCACCGCAGATGAAGTGGCCAAGGTAGTCCTTGACACGGTAGAGTCCGCCAAGTATCCTGGAGGAACGATTGTGGAAGTCTCGCTGCTCGGTACGCGGGTCATTCCGGAATGGAATATTGCTCCGCCAGGCGGTGTCGAAGGGAAGACGGCTGAGGGCTCTGCCACGCCGGCAGATGCAATTCAACGCGTCATAGGGTCAATCTTGAAGGTGACCGAGAAGGAGAAGGGAGCTAGATTGTAGAGGGTTCGACTCGAGGTCAGGGATGGAGCAGTGCCTAACAGTTCAGGAAGCCAGCCCTTAGGCTGTGCGAAACGATTTTATGCTCTCCCCCTTGCTGAATGCCTTCACCCAGGCTACGGCGTCCTGACTACTGATTTTCGGATGGCTACTAAAGGAGACAGACTCCTTGGTATCTGGCCATGTAATGTGGAGAAGGCCACCAGAAGGCATATCTAATTCCCAAATATGCCCAAAGAGGTGTTGCATTGCGAGTGTAAACTACGAAGATGCCGAGTTGATCGCGTTTGGGTTTAACCGGATCGAGTATCTCAAAAGATGGCATATGAAGCATGTCCACAGTCCGTCTACGAAACTTTCTCGCCCTGTAACGGTGATCCCGGTCGTGCGAACAGGAGGCGGACCGCCATTGCTCGGAGGGAACTCTGCCGACCACCCGGCTAGCACTTTCCCTTCCTCTCCTTTGTTGGGGATTTGTATGGCGGTAAATTCTATCCATGCTGAAAATTAAGGCTTGTCTGGCAGCTGACTCGTCACGGCTTCTATCGAAAATTCTTTTGAACATCTAGGTACTGTCGCTGTAGCTGGTCTTGTGAAGGACAATTAGAAGGGGAGTTTGGCGATTGTCAACAGCGAAATAACGAGGAGCCCAAAGAGACAGGAGGCAATAAGATCTGAGTCGGGAAAACTACGAATAAGATGGAAAAGGAAGTCCCACCAAACTCTGGGGCAGGAAGATCAGATGGAGCATCTGGCACAAGTCCTGTCAAAGAACAGGAGGTGGAAGAAGTGCTTGCTGACGACACCGTGTTGATCATTGGAGGCGGTCCAGTAGGGATGATGACTGCCACCGTCCTGGCTTTCTACGGCATCAAATCTGTTGTGCTCGAACGCAACTTCACCACTACTCGGTAAGGAGTCATCGTGGTCAGAATGTCTGTTGGCAGCATCCTCGTGCTGACGAGACCAAAAGGTGGCCCAAGATGGACCTCACAAACGTTCGTTCAATGGAATTCTTCCGAAAGCTGGGTCTTGCTGAAGGCCTTCGGGAGCGAGGTAATTAGCAAACTATACTATTTGTTCTACTTGCTAAAGAGGCCGAAGGTGTCCCTTCCCACATCCCCTATACCGTACTCATATCTAGCGGGTTGAGCCAAGATTCTGCCATCACACAGTGGAATCATCCCAGTGTCGACGAATACCGGCAGATGGTCGCCGAAAGGAATGACGGCACGATGCCTCTAGAGCCGTGGCAACGCATCTCGCAAGAGATATTCGAGGCGTGGCTGAAACAACTATCGGAAACTAACGATTTGATTAACTTGCGCTTTGGCTGGAAGCTCGAGACCATTCAGGAGACAGGAGAAGGCGTCACAGCGACGGTGACTGACCTCAACTCTTCCAAGACAGTAAGATTCAGATCCAGATACACCGTTGGATGCGATGGAGCTTCCAGTCGAGTACGGCGAAATTTGAACATACCACTTGATGGTGGTCCGGTGTAAGTAAATTGCTGAAGCGGAAGGCATTATTGGCACTAACAGGACTTCTTGAATACCAGGCCTGGGTTTGTGCTGCTAGTACACTTCAAGTCCAACGACCTCACTAGGCTTCACAAGCAAGGCCGATTCTGGCATCTATTCATGGCTGGAGAGCACGTCATGGGTGGAGCTACGATTTCTCAGGACGAAAAGGCGAGTTGTCAGGTCACCTTGATCCCATTAGAGTAGCTATTGACATAGCCGAATAGGACACCTTCACCACGCACCTGTTCCTGCCGATGGACGCCGACGAGTCCGCAATTGGCACCGAAGAAGCAGTCTATCGTGTCCTAGGGGGGATGTATCAGCCATTCGAAGTGAAGATCGACCAGGTATTAGTACGTTCGACCTACAGGCCTAGCGTGGCAGTTGCTCGCCGGTATTCCAGTCCCCAGGGGTGGATCTATCTAGCGGGCGACTCTGCTCATCAAAATATTCCCACTGGCGGATACGGCATGAACATGGGCTTAGGAGACGCGTACGATATCGGCTGGAAGCTGGCGGCGGTGTTGCAAGGGTGGGCAGGCAAGGGAGTCCTGCAGTCCTACCAAGAGGAGCGTCGACCGGTCGCTCTGACCAACGTGGAACGGTCAGGAGTGCACATGGCCGTACATGGCGCCGTACCCAGCATTTTGAAAGGTTTCGCCAACGAGCTCGATGCTGACACTGACAAAGGGCGCCAGCTGCGGCAAGAAATCCACCAGCATTACCAGGCCAACGATGGCGAAAACACAGACCGTGGCATCGAGATGGGCTACCGGTACAAGTCTACGATTACGATACCCGATACAACGGCGAAAGAACCTAATTGGACAGCGCACGAGTATGTCCCTACGACCTGGCCGGGAAGTCGGCCACCGCATGTCTTTCTCATGGACGGCAAGACTGCTATCTTCGATCTGTTGGGCAGGTACTTTACACTGGTCCACTTCATATCTGGGGACACCGACAAGGCTGGACATGCAAAGTACTTTGACCAGGCCGCGAAGGCGATGGGAATCCCCTTTGAACACGTTATCTTGAAGAACGAAGACCACGCCCGTGCGTTGTGGGAGCGGAATCTGGTACTTGTCCGACCCGACGGTCATGTAAGTTGGAGGGCCGATGCCATTTTGTATCGGTCTACAGCGTTTCACGTTCTGGAAGTGGCAGTTGGGCACCATTTTGATGAGACTGGGAGCACAATTGCTCAGCAGAAGGCCGGCTTGAATGGGGAAACAGACAATGAACCGGGAAAGGAGCAACCGAGAGAATTCACCCTGGTAGGGGAGGTCAAGAGTCAAGACAGTGAGTATCAACTGGACAAGATGGGTGAGTTCCAGAAGTGAACGAGCTTCACAGACTACATTGTACTAGGGTGATCGGTACTGAATGTGTTGTTGCTTGATGGATACCATTTGTGCGATGGAAATTCCAGCGGTCTACCTTCCATCAACCATGCACCAATGAGCTCCCAAATGATCTATAGAGCCAATCAGATGATCAGCGTCGCTTTGACTATGCCTTTGTTGATTTCTCCGAGTTTCTGCGTTAATGCGGTTCCGGAATCTGGCGAAGTTCCCCGGCTTCCGAGGCCCGGATTTGCAGGGAGAAGTCGAGGTACAACGATAGTTAACCGACATTGAATCCGGCAATGGAGTGAAGAAGTTTTGGCCGCAGCAAAATATCCACGCTGTGTTTCTTCTTCGCAAAGGCCTTGTGTGTTGTCCTTCCACTTTTGACGCCTGCGGTTATACAAAATATAAACGATATGACAGCTCACAAATTCAAGCGCCTCGTCCGATTCGAAGACTCGAGTCGGGCTGTTCATTATGGAGAAGTCCCTGCAAGTCATGGGTGGTCCGACGATTTAAAGGGGCTCTCTGTCCCGACTTACAGTGGCGGATTGCCCTGGGAGAGCGGCTTCAAGCTCACTGGGACGACCGCCACAATTGCTAAAGTCTTGAGGCCCATCGAGACGACACCCATCGTCTACGGCGTTGGGCTGAACTATCGACAACACGCGGAAGAGGCGAATGTAAACTAGTGCCCCCAATTATGGGAATAAGCGTACTAACTGTCCGATCAAGATCCCTCTGCCACCTTACCCCATGATCTTCGTCAAAGGGGCCGGGCCTTGTGAGTAATCGTTTCCATCTTGTTGTACACAACTCGGCTGAGTATGGTCTCTTCGTGACAAGCCGCATTGGCCGATCCGTACGAAGACATCCCAGTCCACAAGGAAGCCCAATTCATGGACTACGAGGTAAACGGCCATATTCTTCGCCATGATCATCGTTCACTTGCTAATGTACTCGCCTGTTGCCTGTTGCAGGGCGAATTGACCATCATCTTTGGCAAAAAGGCCAAGGATCTGACCGAGTCAGATAACGTCGCAGACTACTTGCTCGGCTACACAGTCGGTAACGACGTGTCGTCGCGGTACTGGCAAGACCCCGTGCGGGCGGGCGGACAGCACGGCTACGCCAAAGCCTTTGACAAGTTTGCGCCTATCGGACCTATCCTGGTGTCGCCATTACAGATCCCCGATCCGACCACACTCACGATGAAGACCATAGTGAATGGCCAGCAGCGCCAGATCACAAAGACGGACGATCTGATCTTCGACATTCCTGCTATTGTCCGGCATTTGACGCGCGGTAGGACGATCGAACCGAGCACGGTGGTCCTGACAGGGACGCCAAGCGGAGTGGCGGCATTCATGAAGCCACCAGCATGGCTGCAGGATGGGGATGTAGTAGAAGTTGAGATTTCCGAGATCGGGAAAATCCAGAACAAGATGGTGTTCGACTCAGCTTCTTAGCTAGTGAAGGCTAAGTGAAGAAATCGACTGTATCTGAGTGTCAAGAAAGGCCTTTCCTGTCCTAGGTGCAATCTCTCTTTCCATTCTTCATCCCTTCACGATCTTACTGATCTTCGTCTCAATGACGGGCCCCTTCCCTCCTTCATTCACAATAAACCGACTAGCCCCAACAAATCGGCTGGTCTCGAGACTTTTGAAATTCGGTGCACCGGTCTCCAGCATCAAGTCAGTCTGAGGCACCATGTAACATGTCATATCTGGGGGACAACAGACCTCGAACGTGATATGTGTGACTAGACGGAGACACACAATGTTAGCAAGACGATCTCTTATTCTACCCTGATCTATTTCGAAGGATACTCACAGACGCGTCCAAAGTCCGTCGTCTGCGCATCCGGGCTGCCGGTTAAGATAAGACCGAAAGCAGGAGTTATTTCGATATGGCCTGTGTAGGAATACGAGATGGTCTATATAGCTCGGTGTTATTTGGATTGGAACAAACGAAACGAACGAGAGAAAACGCACTGTGCCATCTTCGTTTCTGTTGCGTCGCAAATTAAAGATTGGATATCTCAAAGATTTGAGACATGTCGATACTTACTTCAAAGCGGCCTTGACGTCTATTGTCACATACTTCATATCCTCGGTGACTTTGAAGTGGTCGGTGCCGAATAACACTTGAGCGTCCACAGCAGGCTCAAAGCCTGGCTCGCTCTTCAATGTGCCCGCGTTGATGAGCTATATTCGGCAGTCAGCAGTCAATAGAATTAGACTTTCAGTCCTTTTTTCTTGTGGAAAATTGGGGGGTTGGGACTCTGGGGTCTACTTACCGCGATATAGAGCTTACTGCCGCTGTTGATTTTGCCTATCGCCACTGGTCAACTGTTGCGGATGGGTGTGTTCCAAGGCTCGATGCATACCAATGACTACCGGCGCATCGAATGTAATCTGCGAGGTCACGAACGGTTAATGCTTTTGGGATTTTGACTGGATAGCGAAAACCTGCCTGCGCTGTAAATGCGGGTTGTAAGGCTGCGAAGCCCGACATCTTTACAGATAAGAAGAAGAGGAAGCAGAACAAATGAGCCTTCCTACTAAGACAAGTCACTGCCAATGGTAGGTACCTGTTCAAATTTCTCTGTGGTGTAAATAATGAATAGGACTCTTGCCCAGCAAGTCTAACTGTGACTTGTCATGCGACTTATCACTCAGCGTCTCCCGCAACACAGGGCGTCGGAGCATATGCCTCCTTTGGACGATGGCCTTTCATAAAGAACCGGAGAGACTAGCGCAAACCCCGGTTGGTTCTGTGTCTGTACGCGTACGGCCACTTTAACCTCTGACGACTTTTAATCGACGAGCTTCATGCCAGGAAGCTAGTGTTTGACGAGATATTCCCCGTAGTTATCCTAGTATATCATGCATGTGATTGACATTACGGAAACGTATCAAGTAGTGAGATTAAAAGAATACAGCGAGAGCCAGAGAAACTTAATGTGTGAAATCATACCTCCTTCTAGACAGTCTCGCCCTCCTTTAAGCTCATATTCTCCTGGACCTGCAGTCCGCTGGTAAAGTCTGTCTTCCCAGTGGCCATATTGGTCGGGAACGAATAGTGCTCATGTACATATTTCCAGACTCCGTCCACCTTGCGCATGACCGATGTCGTTCGGTACGTAAAGTTGAATGGCACACCATCGGCCGCAGTACCGTAATAGTTCTGGTGAGCAGTGGCGTAGCCGCATTCGGGCGTGATGGCGATGATTTCCAGATCTTTGATGCGCAGATTCGCCCTGGCAAGGTACGGTGTGATGCGGTCGTAGTGAGGGCGGAAGCCTGGCCGTGTGACCGCCCCCATCAGATCAAAATAGTTGGCCTCGTCCAGGTCGTAGAACCTTTTTCCAGCGTCCGGGTCTTTGTCCGCTACATAGTTGCAGAAATGGGAAAACTCCTTCCAGTGCTGGAGGATCTCATCTTCGACCTCCGCAAGTTTCGGATCGTGGTCCTGAACAACACATCGATTCAATGATAATGTCGTTCGTCTGCTGGGAAGAAACCTACCTTGCTTGGTGGGTACGACAGCTTCTTTAATAGATCAGCATTTGTCGTCGCGAGATCGTCCTGCTATTGTGTCAGCAGTGGCTACAAATTGAGCTCGTTGTCCGCACCTCGGTAAGCCACGACATGGTTTAAACACGGCTTGTAATGATAGCCTCAAATTGTATTGAATGTCGAATCCTATGGCGAGTAATGTCAGGAATACGATCGGCTCGATATATCAAGTTGGATTTCAATAAATCTGAAGGCCCCAATAGATCTGTTCCTGATTCGATTGGCTCGGATCCTGCAATTCTGTGGACAACCTCCCAGCGGAAGCCGGAGCAGGACTAACACAGCGGCCGGCGGCAATGATCAATACCCACCACATTTGGAGCCACAGTCTCAATAGGACGAATGAATCATACATACGTATGGTTAATCGGTCGTCAGCTATCCTCTTCCGGCCTTCGCATACTGTCCAAGCAAGAAAAAAAAACACGAGATACAAAGTAAATCAGCTCATCAGCGCCAGTCGCTGCTACGAACATCCAAAGAAACATCCTTCAGCGTTCTTCAAGATGGCCGTGGACTTTGATAGCCCGTTTCAAAAAGTCACCTCTCCGCAGAAACTAGCCCATGTCGTCTTACGCACGCCACGTTTCAGGGAGATGGTCGACTTCTATAAGACCTTTCTAGGCGCGGAAGCCACGCACGAAAACGACTTCATCTCCTTCCTCACCTACGACGATGAGCACCATCGGATCGCGATTGGGGCCGTTCCAGGTACCTCGGACAAGATCAAGACCTCGGCCGGCCTGGAACATATCGCCTTCACTTTTGCAACCCTCGAAGATTTACTACTGGCGTATAGACAGCGAAGGGCCAAAGGGATCCTACCTATATGGAGTGTCAACCACGGTCCCACGACCAGCATCTACTATCAGGATCCTGATGGAAATCAGATCGAAACACAGGTCGACAATTTCGATACGGTGGAAGATGCAAACGCGTTTATGGCGTCTCCCGAGTTTGGTGAGAACCCAGTCGGGGTCGACTTCGACCCAGAAGATATCATCAAGAAACTGCAAGCCGGTCATGATGGTCGGGAGTTGAAGAAGAGACCAAACATCGGTCCTCGAGGGCTGGATTCGATACCTGTTCCCCCGCCACCTACGCCCATCAAGGGGCATTGAGCGGACCTGGGTCTCGTTAAAGTGCATGATGGCTCCGTTAGCACACTTCTGTCTACTTCGTTCCTGTCGCAGAGTTCAAATTGCCTATTTGATAAATCCGGAATGGCTTCAGATGTACTGCGAAGAATTCAGAAAGTATGCGTGTGGTATTGTCGTCGTCCTCATTCGACCTTTTCTTTCTCTAATAGAGCCAGTATACGTCTCTCTACATCGTTCTGCTCCGGCTTGGTACCAACTCCAGCAGGCGGCTCAGCGTTAAAAGCAGGAACATTCCTCCATTGTTGTCCCTTTGCAACCTCCAAGACAGTCCCCGCTGGCCACTGACGCGATTCCACCAAGGATTTCATTCCGACGGCAATCTCGTCTGGTTGAGCGCAGACCTCCTTTGTGATGCCATATTCCTTCATGGCTTGGGGTGCGTCGGTCCATATCCTCGTATATACCATACTGCATGAGATGCGTCAGCGGGGGATTGTTCGATGATAAAGTCGGACCGTCTGCATGTTCGGTCCAGAATGCAGTGTCTCTTACCCTGGAGCACACGCGACCACTTTGATATCGGCAACCTCGTCCAAGTCTGCCATTGACCGCGTAAAGCCGGTGACGGCGTGCTTTGACGCCACATATAGCGGGGCAGTGAAGTTGGGCGTGTATCCTGCTAGCGAGCCCACGATCAGGATGACGCCCTTCTTCTTGTGCCGAAGAAGCTCGCGGATTCCGATGCGGGTGAATTGGATGGCATGGCCGACGTTGACGTCGAGCAAGCGGTATCTGTCGTCTTCGAGGTCCTCCCAGAAATTAGACGGCCCTCTCTATTGATGTGTCAATCTGGATACTATAGCATCGTATCATGTGGGAAGAAATGGTCACTCACTGCTTCGAATATTCCGGCACCGGCCACAAATCTGCAAAACGGACTCAAGTCAGTTCCCGAGCTCACCATATCCCAACATGGATCGTCCTAGTACTTACAAGTCAGGAATCTCGCCAAATGCCTGTTCTGAGATCCTGGCCAAGGCTTTCAGCTGATCCCATTGTGCCACATCTGTCTCCTGATACACGACTTTGCACTCTGCTCCTTTTACCGCTTGTAGCCATTCCTCCAGCTCCGGCGTGGATCTGATATCTGCTGCCAACACTCGACAGCCACTTTTCTGGCAGAGTTTCGCGAACTCGAGGTTGATCCCTACAGATCCAGATCTGTCAAATTCTCCGAAGTCTCATTCTTACGCTGCACAAACAAGAAGGGGGATTACCTGAGCCCGCGCCCGTTATCACGGCAATTCTCCCTTCGAGACTGAAATCCCCCAAGACCATAATGGATGAGATGCCTATCTAGCTACTCTTTCAAGGGTATATGTCAGTGGCCTAGGAGGCTGTATACCGATTACCAACTACGGGAACCCGACAGACACCTGGGTTAATACTGGACAACGAGATTACAATATGACCAATTTCGACATTGGATCACTTAGGGGAAGAGGCTATCACCGATTCCGCTCCTCTTCCACAATGATGTGGAGAACGCAGGTCACAGGCAAGCAGGGCTGGCCGATCCCGCCCTCCTCCAGATCCTCGGACCTGCACACCATATGCTCCGGACAAAGTTGCTCGACGTCACACCCCAGGAGCCGCCTCTATGTGTGGCAATGCACAACACCCTGAAGTCAGGTGTCTCCCGTGCTCATTCTGTCGATTTCGGAAGGCCGGAATCCCTGAATGGCAGATAAATGACAAAAGCAACATCCTTGATAGGGCACCTGATAATGTAAGGCTCCAAGGGTTTGAAGAGCGTCTACAACTACGATCTCGCCGTCGCTGTTGCTCTCCTCACATTTGCCAGCCGAAAAGGGACTTTCACTACGTGACCTCCACCATCATGTATGCCGTGATAGCTGTGGTCGCCGTTCTGGCGGCCTTGATCATCAGGTTTCGAAATCTGGGCATGAGGCCCAAGGATTACCCTCCTGGTACTGCCTCTCTTTGATGCTTTCGATGACATGCTGAGACAATGCCTCAGGGCCACCGACGATTCCCGTCTTTGGGAATCTCTTCCAGATGCCGAGAAAGAAGCTGCATGAAGGCCTGGCAAAAATGTCGGAGCAATGTAGGAATTTCATCATCTCCTCGGAACAGCTGCTAACACCCATTAGATGGCCCTGTCATGGGATTGAAACTGGGAGCCATGGATATGATTGTTATCAACTCGTACACGACGGTCAAGGATCTCTACGACAAGCGTAGCAGCATCTATTCGAACCGCGTGGACAATTACTTGCGTAACTTTGGGTACAACCTCATGATCTCGAATCGAGAGTAAGCTTACAACCATCTTCCTTGTGGCAAGAGTTGTCAGATAACAGATCCTAATAGCAACGATGATGTGTGGCGTCGTCAGCGAAAGATGTATCACACGGCTCTAACGAGCACGGCAGCGACTAGATACTTGCCATATCAGGTACGCTCTATCGGTTCTTCATATCGAGCATCAGGGGACTCACGCATTCGAAGCGGTTTGA
The DNA here is from genome assembly GCA_011800825.1 of Fonsecaea pugnacius. Lineage (NCBI taxonomy): Eukaryota > Fungi > Ascomycota > Eurotiomycetes > Chaetothyriales > Herpotrichiellaceae > Fonsecaea > Fonsecaea pugnacius. The sequence goes on along the minus strand of WJFF01000024.1, from coordinate 26,594 downwards.
ATCAATCCAGTTGCTCTGGGACTTACTGGACGCTCCGTATGACTCTTTTGATGCGCTCAAGCGCTACACGACCAGCACCGGATCCACCATCACTTACGGCTGGCGAGTCAATCGGGCCGATAATCACTATGTGACACGCCTTTTCGAATGGATCGAATCCTACACTCTAGTGGGCATTGCAACTCAAGTTACAGAGTTCTTCCCTATGCTCCGGCCAATCGTGAAATATACGCCCAACTCTTTGAACAGGCTAAACAAAGAACTCTCCCGGCTCACCATCATGGAACGAGATCTTTGGCTCGACCTCCTACATGAAGCCAAGTCCAAAGTAGACCGAGGAAAGCTGAACCCGTGCTTCGCTGGCGACATGCTTACCAACCAGGACAAGGATGGGCTTAACGAGATGGAGATGGCGTTCAACGCAGGTCATGCGTGGGCGGGAGCCTCGGACACGACGTTCAACACACTACACGGCTTCGTCAAAGCGATGATCTTGTATCCGGAGGTACAGCAACAGGCTCATCAGGAGCTGGACCGGGTGGTTGGTGCTGATAGAATGCCGGAATGGGAGGACCGAAACGAGCTGCCGTATGTCAGGGCTATTGTTAAGGAAGCTTTGAGGTGTAAGAGTCCCTGATCCTGAATAAAAGATTTGCAGACAAAAGATGCTGACAACCGACTCTCGGCGCGGTCTAGGGTGTCCAACTGCCGTCTTAGGAATTCCACACGCGGCATCCAAGGACGACGAGTACATGGGGTATAAGATCCCCAAAGGAGCATCTGTGGTTCAAAATGTAAACGCTACCGAACCCCGATTGTGAAGTTGTTCTTGACTAACCGGTTTACTCGTTTCCAGATATGGGGTATCAACAATGATCCCGTCCGCTACCCGAACCCACGCAAGTTCGATCCAATGCGATACATTGACGACGGAATGCTCTCACAAGAGTCGGCCGCCCAGGCGGACCCTGCCCTGCGCGACCATTTCACCTTCGGCTCTGGTCGCCGCATCTGTCCCGGCATGCAGGTAGCCGACCGCAGTCTATTCATGGTCATTGCGCGCATGCTGTGGGCCTTCGACATTGAGAGGGTGGGTAACGAGGTCATTGAGAACGATGCCATGACCACCGGTCTGGTTGCAGGGCCGATGCCGTATAAATCCAAGTGCGTCCCACGGGACGAGAAACGGGCGAAGTTGATAACGGACTCATGGAAGGAGGCTGAAGGCTGGCTCGACGAGGAGAGAAACTACAGTCAAGAGTGGTACCAGAAGGAGTTCTGGAAGAAATGACGGCCGCCTTCGAACAGAACACACAACATTTCTTTCAAGATGTTCGCCATCGGTTCTATGGATGATTCTACGAATGGTACTGCGTACACTCGTCAGCTAGCGAGCCAAAATCCAAGATAGTCTTTACATTTCGAAAGACGTAGCTCAAGCACGATATTTCCCTCCTTCTATCAATCGCCTTGATCACAGAGGCGCCACGTGACCCATGCACCTCAACGCTTTCCAAAAAGCATAGTAGTCCTCCAATCTCAGTGTTTCTCATTGTGAACAGACCTCCGCTTCCAATAGGGATGGTCAAAATCCCCCACAAAGGTTGGAGCGGGGCCCCGAGAGACCGGAGTGAATCTCGTACCAAAACAGCTTAGTCCCCCCGGAGCAGGTCCCGCCGTAGTACCCGATTGGCTCAAGAGATGGCAAAGTGGGGTGGACAATGTATCGTATCTGGGTACAATCCCATCACGAGGCTATTAAGCCATGAGATGACACCAAATCCTCACTCAAATTGGAGGTCTCGGACTCTTGGATCCTTTTTCGGCCTTGGAACAAGTTTCAAGGGAAGGAGCACCAACAGTTTTCCCCCCTGCTTGCCACCCACAAAGCAATCATATCGTCTAGCTAAGCAGAAAAGCCAGCCATGGCCGAGGCGTCGAATGGGCTGGATGGGGCTGCTTCCCACAACCCCTCCCAACCAATAAATATGCTGGCGTTTGTCACACGGAATGAAAATCTGTCGGTCGAGGAGTTCCAGAAACACTGGATAGAGAAGCACGGACCCCTGGTGGGAGGATTCCTGTCATCCATGGGAGTTCTAAGTTACCGGCAGGTACGTGAATCGGTACACTCTTATCCAAGATCGAGGTTCTCCAGAGTCGTCTCAACCTATTGATCATTGCACTCTGATGTCCATCCAACGTGTATATCAGGGTTAGAGTTAATTGTTGTTGATCCTATCTAGTTCCACATCGATCAGAGCAACAATCCCCTCGGCTACGACGGGGTCGTCCAGCTACAAATCCCATCCCTGGAGACTTGGGGCAAGATCTCGTCGGACAAATACTACCAGGAGGTCGTTGTTCCGGATGAGCAGAGGTTCTTCCAGGCGTCTAAGATGGTCATCCTCACAGGGACAAACTATTCGGTCGTTGAGGGTGGGCAGTATGTGCTGAACAAGTAGCTCGACAATTTCAAATGAAAGAATGGTAAGAGAGGTGCTTAATGCCGAGGCGAAGGGGGGAATTAAATCGTCCAAAGCCATACCATATCTGTTCTTGGTGTAAATAATGCATGTTGTGGCGACTGGTCTTGCTTAGTGGTTGCTGAAAAATGGCTTCCTAGAAGTCCCTGAATAAATACTCCAATCCGACTTCTCGGAGTCTTACGAAAGTGTGTAGGTAGTACTATCTGAATGATAAAGTAATTGATCAGTGGATGAGCAGCGGACAGAAAGTATCAAGCAGGCCGCTTGCGGAGTGAGTGATAGGTCCTTCTTCCGAGTCCTCGGTCCGTTGGATTCGGTTGCCAATAGAATGGTGCCGGCCTCATGACAAGTTCAAAGAAATGGGCGACAGAATCCCTTTCTCCGGATCCTATTCCTCCAAATCTGTTTCATCTCTCGTTCGTGATACTTTGCCCTTTCAATATTCTACGTCGCCAACTCAAATTCAAACCATCTAAGGCTGAGGTCAGGGCTGAGCCGCAACGATCACCCACGCACACGCAAAGATGCTCGACCCACTCACATCCCAGCGACCGCCGACGGTCACGGAGATGCCATACGATGAAAGTGTCATGTTTACCATATCCACATTTATCCCTTACATCGGTTGCATCCTTTTCGCACTATACCAGCTGATATTCCGATTCGATCCTACAAGCACCCTCTTCATGCTCGGCGGCTCGCTATGCGTGGTGTTGGACCCGTTGATCAACGCGCTCGGGTGCTGCTATTTCGCAAACACCGAGTTGATATTGCACGCACATGATGGTCGGCCGATCCCTTGGTTCATGTTAGCTTCGTACGGCACATTCAACGGCGGGTTTGGATACTGGTGGTTCACGAAATTCCAGAACCAAAAGTCACCCATGACGGCTCGCGGCGTGTGGAAACTGTGGGCATTTGCATACGTCTCGAATCTTTTCCTAGAGTACCCTGTCAATCAATGGGGACTGCAGTCATACTTTGGATTTCAACCCTTCAAAGTACTCGGGATGCCCTTGTGGTTTCCCGCGGTGAACTCGACAATGCCGATTGTGGCAGCGTCGATAATTAACGTCCTAACCAAGGCCGAAGTCTTGAAGGGTTGGAAGAAGCTTGCCATCATCTTGATCATCCCGTCGGCGGATATTCTGGCCAATGGGGCAATGGCCTGGCCAGTCTGGATTGCCCTAGCGGTGGATGAGGGATATCATATTTCCTACCCGCTGGGAGTTGTTACTTTTATCTTGGTCGCAATCTCTCTGACGCTGGTCGGTCTGCAATTTGACGGCCCTGAGGGTCCGCCGAA
>WJFF01000024.1:0-16729 GCA_011800825.1 Fonsecaea pugnacius | reverse complement strand
TGCCTCAGAGACAGCCTAAACAACAATAATCGTGTCTCGATGTACTCGTAAACTGAGCTATCGGAGCCAATTCAGCACCACTGCGGTGCCTCCCACCTCCTCACCCGATGTGATAGGGGTGGTGGGGAATCAAGAGGATGTACATTAGAACCTCTGGAGCATGATGTTCTTTGAGTTGGGAGAAAGTACGCATCCAGCTCGTCGAATGAGTCAGACGTAGCACCAATGAGTTGATCTACATGTGTATGTAGCAATGTAATTCGGTCTTTACCGACAAATGCATCCAGTTGCGAGCGAACTCCTCCCGCCTGAGCAGTAGGGGGAGGTTCGCTGAGAAAAGGAATCAACCGCATAGACCTGTTCTCAAGCTCCTGATGCGATGTATAGCATCTAACGAAAAATCGAATTCATGACCTACCAAGAAAAAAGTAACAGACGGTCAGTTCCAAACTTATGTACAGTAACGTCCAGCAATCACAACCAAGTTGGCTGGTGCTTTCTACCCTGAGGCTGTGAGCGGACGAGTGGCAGCAGTACGGCCTGCTCGACGACCACTGAAGAGGGCATCGGCCAACGCCATTCCACTGACAAATCCGCCCGAACAGACTCCAACCGCTGCTCTCCCAGCGGCGTAAAGGCCGGGCACCGTGCTGCCATCTTCGCGCTTGACGTTTCCCGTTAGCTCGTCCACGACCAATCCACCCATGGTAATTGACTGCGCCGGGTTAAATTTGTTCCCAAGAGATACGTTGACGGCATAGAAGGGTCCCTTGGCAACCGGCCGGAAAATATCTTTCAACTTGCCCAGTTTGTCTGCCTGACCTGAGAGGCAGTCGCTGTTGTACTCCTCGATCTGCTCTCTCAGTCCCTGAGGAGGCACTTTGATCTTTTTCGCAAGCTTCTCCAGAGATCGAGCTCGTCGAGTACCGCCGAAGAAGATGTTGATGAGTGCCGGTGCGCCCCAGAGCAGGAAATTGCCCCCAGTGAAGAAAGACTTGTACACCCCGTACCAGAAGTCTCGGGATTCGAGGATCAGATATCCCCTCCCGTCTGGCTGATTGAGCATTTCCGTACCGATGAACATCGCATATGCTCCTTCGTTGATGAACCGCTTGCCGTGAGCATTGACCAATACTCCATTGGCGTAGACGTTAGGAGGTACCATTGTCCTTGCAACGCTGATATGGCTCAGCAATGACGATACGCCCCCTACTGACGCTCCCAAAGCGACGCTGGCTCCATTGTCACTTATCGAGCCCAGCGGCAACGTCTTCTCGTAGTGCTTGGCCAGAATGGGTTGGTATTTTTCGACCAGCGACAGGTTACGATTATAGCCGCCAGAGCACAGCACCACGCCGTGTCGGGCCCTGATTAGCTTCCGCTCGGTTACCCGGGCCTCCAAATCTGTCGCCTCCTTGATGGCCTTCTTGGACCGACCAGCGTTGAATGGTACCCAAGGGTGCACCGTGTTGAAGAGTTTGTCGTGTTGTTTCCAGAGGCTCTGAGGGAGACTCAGCACCTCGGCACCGACGACACGATGGTCACGGTCGACGACAAGTCGAGTCACTTTTGTATGGGGCAGGAACTTGACTTTTGCCTTTTCAGCAGCGTCGCGGAGGGTCTTGTACAACTTGGAGCCTCCAAAGCCTTTACCTGCCGCCATGTGGCCGCGTGGCGCTGGTTTCGCTTTTCCCGCATACGAGGGCATGGCCTCATTGCCCGAATAGTAGATCTTGTACGGCGCGGGTGGAAATGCTGTCTTTTCGGAAAAGACTGGACCACCGTACGGGAGACCATGCTGAACCACCCATTCGACATTGCCAGCACTGTCCTGACAGAATTTTCGCAACGTTTCCAGCTGAACAGGACAACCCTCGGTGGTGAGGTACTTGAACATCTCCTCGGGCGAGTCGTCGACGCCATTCTGGCGCTGGACTTCTGTACCCCCGGCGTAAATAACGCCGCCACTGAAGAATGTCGCACCGCCATTTCCAAAACGGTCGACTGCGATCACCTGGGCGCCGGACTCGCGAGCTTGGAGGGCAGCTGCGGCACCGGCAGCACCAAATCCTACGACCAGGACGTCTGTCGTTTCGTACCACTTTGTTGCTTCGACATTGTCAATGGTCACGGGGGATGGTACTTCCAAGTCAGGTGGCAGGTCGTCTTTGTGAAAGGGAGCAAGGCCTGTATCGTGGTTTGTTGCCCGCGCCGGGGATAGAGAAGCAGTCGATCGCCTAATGTACCCTGGGGCGAAAGAATTCGTTGTCATGAGACGCCGGCGACAGTGAATTGGGTCATATTTGCAAAAGACATTGTGCAACTTCAATACCTCCTCGCGAGACAGTACAGGTTGTACTGGTGGATGGATCCTCAGCCTTGTCAAGATACCACGAATAGCCATCCTCGAACGGGGCACGGAAAGGTTTGCGCCGATCGCGATCTGTCCTAGAGAGCAAGAAGAGATCCTTCAATTGCAGAACGAGACATCAAAACGAGACCATGAAGGGACAAAGCGAGTAGCTACCCCGGGTCCCATGGGCACAAGAACCATTAGTGTGGATCAATCCCGGGGTAGAAGGCCAGCAACCCTATTGGTCGTCGGAGGTCGGAGCGTGAAGTATCAATGCGGCAAGTCGGAGGGAGGAAGGCCAACAAACGGCTTCCTAGCGAACGTTTCGAAGAGACGTGTCGGCATATCCCGTAGCAATGCCCGTGCGCACGCCTGAGATCTCGTTTGCGACTTGATGTTGGCGATCTTGTTCCTGTCAACATTTTGCTGCTGACTACCAACCGGTCTTAATCCATTCTAATGGTGAAGAGCAGGTGGTCAGGATGTCATGCTGTTTTATAAAACAATCAGATGTTATACGGCAGCCACGGGTGAGCCTCGTTCTGACTGCATGAGGTCTTGAACGTCGTTCCCGTGAGGCATAAGGCATTCGGGGTCGGCGACTGAGAAATTGGAAACTCCAATCGCCCTCACCTTGCCTGATGAAACAGTCTTCTTCATCACTTCCCATATAGATTCAAGCTTCCTTCTTGACCTGATTACCTCACGATTGACGTCGAGGTGTGTTCCCAGCAAAGATCTGAGGCTTTTTTTGCTGTGACGGAAGAGCAGAATCTTAGCGCTATGAGACCGATCCTGGAGCGCATGAAGATACTCGGTAAAGAGACAGGCATGACAATGGGGGGAACCTACATAATAATATTCCTTTCGCAAAGTACATTTACAGAGTCGGTCGTCCATAGAGAAGGGGAGCCTGCTCTGCCCCATCGTTGCGCTTTAGTCCAAGGTCCCAGCGCCGACACCAACTCCCCATCGTCCCACCTCCAACATAGCCTCCTCTCCACCTTCTGCCAGCACTCCCTTCCCTTCGCCGAGCAATCCCTCGAGGCAGAGCCAGGGATCTCTCCCTCCGCCCCATTTGAGGACCTCCTCTTTAAATCTCTCTCCACTAGCACGATCAATCGCGCCGCTGTCCCTGCCGCTCCGGAAAACATTGGTCCAGACACGTCGCGCGATCGCCGTGTCAAACAGGTACGAATAGTAACTTGCGCCGTAGCCGTGGAGGTGGCCGAAGAATCCTTGCCACGAGGTGCCCCACGGCTCGGGCACGGAGCCGTGCTTGTTCCACACATCGTAATATACCGCGGTAGAGTCGTAGCGCCCGCTTCGGAGGGCTTGAACAGGTCCATCTCCATGGTACACCTGATCCAGGATACTCATAAGAATCTGGCTCTCATTGTTCCAGGCGCCCTGTCTGGAAGCTTCCTTTGACCCTTCCTCGGCAAGAATTTGAATCATCTCCTCGGGCATGGGAGCATCGGTCTTCCAGTGTCTGGCGAAAAGTTTCAAGACGGCCGGGTCTGTGGCAAAGTTTTCCATCAGAACCGAGGGCAGTTCGGAGAAATCTGTTGCGACTCGTGTACCCGATATGCCTTGCATGGAGGTGCGGCCGAGAACGCTGTGGATAGCATGGCCCATTTCGTGAAACAGCGAGACAAGACTGTATTGAGAAAGCAAAGCAGGTTCGCCGGCTACACTGGATTGTGGGAAGCCACATACTAGCGCGATGATTGGGATTTGATGATGAGAGGTCACGCCTGACGTAGGGTTGGTGCTCACAAGTGTCGGCATGCCATTGTTCAGTGGCTCATTGCGCTCTCCACATTCGCGGACTTCTTCATCTGAGATTTCTCGTGAGCACAGGAGCGTGAAGTGAGCCGGGTGACTTTGTTTGCCGGGCCGTGAGAACAAATCACAATACATGGTGGCAATATGTTCCTGTTTGTCGGTGTACACGTCCAATCGTCTGACGTCTGGATGCCAGACTTCGCCTTGCTTGGTCTCCTTGGGTACAAATCGGACTCCATATAGAGACTCAAACAGGCTAGACAAGCCCTGCATGACATGGCCGATTGCAAAATAGAACTTGGCACTTTCCCGTAAGCGCGACTTCGATGTTCGAGGACCCGAAGCTCCCTCCAGTTGATCCAGCTTCGCCAGAAGATAGTGGTGATCCCATGGATTCAGTGCTTCAGCACCTTGGTCCATCTTGCGCTTGAGCTCCAGAAGGGGAGCGAGTTCCTTCTGTACATGTATCTTATTGTTCGCATTGACCGATTCCAGAAAGTTGTTCACAGCTTCTGGTGTCTTGGCCATTTTCTCTATCAGAGTCATCTGTGCGAAGTTGTCGAACCCCGTGAGTTTGGCAAGTTGGGCACGACGCAGCAGCAACTTTTCAAGAGTTGTAATGGTCTTTTTAGAGGCGCTTCTCTCGGCAATGTACATTTCCTTCCTCGTCGCAGGATTTTTAGCAGAGCCAAGAACCATTTTGGACCATTTACTCGATACAGGAATCTGTACTTTTTCATGGTTTTTGTAACCTTGGACCAATGTGGGATCTATACCATCCAATTGGCCAACAGTGAAAGACTCCCAATCCCTCGCATGGCTCATCTGGTTGATGAAATCGGTTCCCAGTTGGACGATATCGTTCGACAAAGAGACAAACTGCCGTCTCTGGTTATCGGGAAGGTGAATGCCCGATTTCGCAAAATCCCTCATCAGGAGCACGGCAACCATCTTCTCCTCTTCACTCCATTGGGACTGGACCTCTGGCATATCCCATGCCCTCTTGAGCTGTTGGTTCAATCCCGTGGTTGTGTTGAGCTCGTTCATGTACTGAAACATGAGCGAATATGAGGCAGAGGCCGAAGCGGCCACATCATCACTCGGATGAATGCTCCTGATGAAGTCGGAGAGATCGATGACTCGGCATAGCAAGTCGCTGAGTCTATCGAGGTCTTTGGGTATGGCTCTGTATTGCTCCGGTGTGGAGGCGGCAAGCGTCCTCTCTACCAATCTCTTGCATTGTATCACTGCTGCCTCTGCAAACTTTTGAAAACCTTGAGGGATGGTGAGGAACGTGTTTCCTATCAAGCCCGACCTTTGCGTGGAAGATGTCTTTGAGAAGGTCTTTTGGTTGAAAACCTCACGTAGGAGAGCATTATCGCTGCCGTTGCCGGAGGAGGAAGACGCGTGTAGCTGGGGAGGGGCGAAGGCGTTATCGTCGGCCACGGCAATGCCGGCGGCGGTAGAATTGAATCTCTGCTGCTTGCGCAGGCATCTGGGACAGGTCCATGGCTGCCGCCGCAGAGCCTTCTGCATACCTAGAGGGTTGAGGTGAGTGAAATGCGCATGTGCCACCCGTGTAACGCATTGAGTGATGTTACACTACCTAGTGCAAGGAGGATATTTCAATCAACCGAGCCATGTGCTTGGCGAACTCCCAATGACGAAGTTGTGCAGGAAAAAGCAAATGCACATGCGCTGTGACTCGGGATTGCGCGAGATTCGGCGGCGGGATCGGGAATCGCAGCCCTCGGCTCTTTGTGCCCTTGGCCCCTAGTCAATAAGGACAGTTAGTTGATACTTGGTGTAGATCAATAATTGGGGCCAAACATAGGTGCCACGGTTCTAGAACAAACAGTACTTTCAGCTCCTCCTATATACTCTGAGTCTATCGCCCTCCAGGTAAGTTTCAATGATGCTGGAAGACTGACTCTGTTCCACCCGGATGGCCCGTCGGCAACGGCAAGATCAGGTCATTGCAACGTTGCCACCCTTGGCGGGTCATATGTCGAATGCAAAGACTATTATTAGATACCTGAGCGACTTGATCATAAATGACACTTTTTAACGCGCGGACAGCATGATTTACTTCAAAAGCGTTGAAATCTCTCATGTTGGCACTACTGCGTTCCAGCGGCACATCCGCAGAGCCTTTACTTCACCACGGTTGCTTCGTTGAACCTCACTCTCAGGATTTTCAGTTCGAAACAATCAACGGATGAGTCGCATATTCGGACCCTGATGGCCACTACTGAAAATGCGGCAAGAAACACCGAAGTTGAAGAAAGCCAAAAGAAAACCCCCGAGGACGTCACACTAGAGGGCAACTGTCAAGCTGGCCGCGACACAGAGAAATTTCTTCCGGCATCAGATTGGGTCACCTTAACCGAACGACGCGGTCGCTATAGACCATTGCACCCAGGCCGGTTGAGAAACAGTTTACTCGCTGGGGTTGGATTTCTTGAGCTAGGAAATGCGGGAGACTTCGCTGCTAATGTCTGGAACGAAATCCCGGTAAAGAAATGGGTTGCTGTCCTCATGGCACTTGGAGCAACATTGGCCCTGGTGACCTCCCTATTTGCCTTTCGGGATATCACACTCAGCTGGCGCAACATACGGGTCTTGAGGGAGGAGAGATTACACCTGAGACGAGAGAGAGCGCGATGTCGCGAAAACAAGGCTTGCTTGCGGAGTGTGGAAGCCTTGCTGGGTGTCAACTTCCGTGAAAGTGGCACTGAGCTGCTGGATCGGCTTATCGTGGATGTGCTGTTGGGCTTCGGTGCCCTTCTGGTCAGCATTGGTACTTATATGGCTATTGGTGGAGCCAATCCTTCCGTCTTTGCCGCCAGCAATCTGCTCTCAGGGTACATTGGCAATGCCGCAGGAGCACTTTACGGCCTTATCAATGCAGGATGGTCTACCTACGTTTCGATACGGGCATATCGACATCGCTCTGCAGGTCTCGTCAAATTGCAATCAGATCTCGCCAAACGTTTGCTGCGGCGCCGCACACGCCAAGTACAGACTCACGCGTTGGTGCTTGCGATTACGGGCCTTGCAGCGGGCGCAGGAGGTCTTATAACTGCCACGATGTGGTGGGGTTATATCATCCTGGTCCCTTGCATTGCGTCCAACATCTATTGCAACTGGATGTGGCGGCACAAAATCGGATACGAACGACCTATAGCCGCCAATATTGTCCAAATCGACCAACAATCACTCATCAGAGAGTTGGAACGCGTCGATGCCATGAGCAATTACCTGGGGAGTCGAACGTCGTCAAATTCGCCTAAAGGCAACACGACTCATGATTTCACATCGACCGTCTCGATCATTCACTTCATGATATCCATAGATGTTTTCGAAAGCTTCTGTGTTCGCGTCATGCGGGATCGACGACTATCTGCAACTCTGTTGCAAGCATCAGATGGAGGCCTTACCATCCACGAACAAACATTCCGGGAGCTGGATCAAAAGCATTTGCCGCTGGTAATAGAAATCGCAAGGTTACATATCAAAGAGAGGGGTCCTGTACAATTGAGATACCGAGAGAGGTACCTCCTGGAGGTTCTGGGGTGTTACCTGCGGGTACAAGGCGACACATCCACTAGCAAAGAGCTGGAGCATCCACTTCCAAAAGAATCAGCATAGTATATACATTTTAATAAGACCGATTATCTTTCCCTTTCTCACCTTTCATCTTCCTGAGGTAACCCGGTGCTTCGGCGGTGGTACTCCGTACAACGTAACCAATGCTACTGTCATTTTGCCAACTCCGCGTAGTTTAAAATAACAGAAATCAAATTCATAAATTATGAAGCCGTCACGCTCAATGTAGACGCCGTCCGTTTGTTCATTACTCAGGCAACAGCGTCGACAAAGGCTGACTACTGACCATTTCATAGTGGCGCCTAGCGGGGAGATAGTCGATAAGGCGGCACGGCGGACATATCCGGGCACCACTGCGCCCCACACTTGCATAGAAGGTATATATTTTACAATCCTCAAAACTTGCAAGAAAATCATCTCGATTTCCACACGGTTCTATAGTGTAGTGGTGATCACTCCGGATTTTGATCTGATGATGGACTACTCGTGTTCCATCATCGCTGAATTATCTTCCGGCAACCCCGGTTCGAACGTGAGTTTCCAAGTGCCAATTTCAATGCCTAGTCAACATCAATACTGATAATGTCCCAGCCGGGTAGGACCTCAAACATAAACACATATTGTCTTTTTTGTTTCCTTTGGCGATGTTTCAGTTGGGGCTGTGAGCGTTGGTTAGGTCAGTTGAATTTTTTCTTTCAGAGAAATACTTTGTGGGCACACAAACCGTCAAAGTTTCGGAGGCCTGTGACGGCGTGTTATTTTTCCGCTCCGGAACTACTCGTCATCAAAGCCCCTTTTTTCTGCCCTACAATGAGATCTCATCTACATCGACTCTAACAAGTAGTGTCATTCAGAAACTGAGGTCGTTTGCCAATGTGAAGAGAAAGAGTCTGGCTAACAAATTGGATATTGCCTGCTAATATTTAGGATCTCGTTAATTGACTGACCAGACAAGGCCAAAAGAAAAGGGTGCATTTTCGATATCAAGACTTCCAACCAGCCTCTTTCAGATAAAATGTAGGCTGTCCCGGGTTTCGCCACCACCGACTATGGTCCAATCCCCCTCGTCATCGAGACTCTCGTTGCCAGGCTCGGGGTACTTCTTCAGATGCTCGATGGCCCATCTCGTCTCGTCTCCAAGCACGGGAGGACACCTCCCACGGTCCTCGAGCAAGGGCAGACCAGCAAAATCAAACAGGCCTCGAAGCCAGTCCATCGTCTCCCCGTTGTCCCAGGGTATGTCGTGAAACTTCCTTCCCTCCCTGCTCACAAGTCTCCATCTCTCCCGCTCCCATTGCTCCTGTGCCTCCCGCGGTGGGAGCGGTTGGGCATTTCTGCCCGCAAACAGTCGTGCCAGTGCGATGGCCTGGTACTCAAAAGAGCGGAATGTAAGGACGCGCGGGACTCCGACAATGCCCAACGTAGTTGGAAAGTCTCGGTGGAACGTATGCCAGTAGCTGCCGACCAGACGGTTTTCCGTGTAATCCCAGAGTGGCCCACCATTGGCGCGGACGTTCCAGAATGGAAATGATGCTTTGTAGCCTGTGCAGTAGAAGACGACGTCAGTGTCGCCGAGGACGGAGCCATCCTCAAACACGATGTCGCCGTTCGCGAGATACTCCTTCACAACAGGTTTCCATTCAATGCCTGGAGGTGGCTTGTCACCATCCCAGCGGGAACGTGACCTACGAGACTGATAGACGGGAAGCCGAGCAGATGTGACCAGCGCCGCCGTGATGTCGTGGCCAGATGCAGAGTTGCCGATGACCAGCACCCTTTTGCCGCGATATACCTGTGGATTGCGGAATGATTTGGAGTGAACCACCCGATCTGGGAACAGATGGATATATGAGTCGAGACCATCGACTTTGGGGACCTTTAGATCAGGTGGAAATCAGGAAACGCAACCTTCAGAGCCTTTGAGTGTGTACTCGAATGACTAGGACAGACTTACGTATGGTATGGAATAGTGGCCATTTGCGATGATCACAGCGTCGAACCTTTCTTCCCACCAGACATCCACGTGCCGGACTAAATCTCTCCGTCGAAGTGTGAGTTTCCACCCCTCCTTCCCTGGTAATCTGGACAAATCTTCCACCGTGGTGTTCAACACAAGAAACCTGTCTGTTCGGTGTAGCGAAAAGTAGTCCGCTATGTATTGCCTTGGTATCCAGTGAGGTGCAAAAGGGCCATACGCAAATCTATAGTCTGAGAATGACATAGCAATGTCCGGGACATTGGTCCTGTCGTGGTTGTATCAATCAGCCTTGGTTGAAAGGAGAGGCTCACCGTACTTACGTTAGGCCGTCGTATATCGGTGTTCTGTCATACCGTTCTTGGGAATTGGGGGGCGTCATCTTAGGAAGTGCATCAGGAATATCGAGAGGAGGGTCGATCTGCGGAGGGATACCACCAGGCTGAAGCTTGTAGCGAGGCCCTGGGTCAGGATCGTATATCCTACCATTGATTCTGTCATCTGCAAGGCTGTGAGGGTCATTTGGGGGTAATTCAAGTCCTACCATGTTCCGCCTGGGGCGTCTCGCCGTTCGAATACACGGATCCGACTGAAGCACTTTTCCGCTGCAAAAGCCGCCGCTGCTGCGGCTCCTTAATCCCCCAGTGTGAGCAACACATGGCTTGGTAGGGGGTGACAGGGAATCAAAAGACTAGTGGTATTACCTGCTGCACCAGCACCAATGATGGCGACAGACTGAACTGGGGGTGTTTCCATAACTCCTGAACAGGATAGCTTGGCCGAAAAGTCAGTCTGTAAGCCTCAGTCCAGTACATTTAGAAATCAACATTGTCGACGTTGAGTAGTTGGACGAAGATTCGCCATCCAGCGCAGGATGGCGTGCTCAAGGCTCAAGGCATGAGGCGAGTTACCGAAATCTAAAGCTAGCCTCTCAGAACCGCCTATACGGGAGAGATCGTGGTAGCTGGACTTCGACATTATCCTCAGATTATCAACTTGAGGTGCTTTCCACCAGGGTCTTTCCGGATATGATTATCCTCGCGTTGCCCACATGCAGCCTCTTAACGCCAGATCTAGCAGACCCACCGGCCAAGGAGCCATTAATATGCTCTGAAAGTAATATTTTGGAGATGTGCCTTTTCACAGACATATACTTGTAGTGTGGAGGTATTGTGTGTCTGAATATGGAGGATAGCTCGGCGGAGCCTTGTCGTCAGTCACACTCATCTCGGTCGTCAACTAGCAAGGGTTTTTCATGGCAAGCTTAAGCATCGTTGTAAGTAAGACTCGTAAACCGTATACTTGTAGTCTTTGACGATCAGAGATATTGACGCCGTGGAAACGAGAAGTGTTGGCTTGTGCGAGTAAAGACACGAGTCCGGTAAAGGGATTCGACCTCGGGCTCTATTCTTTTTCGGATCTGTTCCAAATAGATAGCACTGGTGGGCACCGCAGGGGCAGAATGATGCAACCCGTACGATACCTCATGATTCGTTGTGGAGGGGAGCGCAAGTGGTAGGATCAGGTCACCCAAGACGAGCAGCACATGAGCTCCGAGTAGTTTTCGCCCATATTTGTTGCCGCCAAGACCAGTCGCCCGATGCGCATCCCAAGCTCCGGATGCAAAGTCGAATCTCGCATGTTTTCGAGGCCAGCGCCAACAGGAACAATTGCTCGACGACCTCTCTTAATATGGCGCGAATAAGGCTCCTGCGAGCTGTAAGTGCCCCTTCGCAGACCTCTCCAACAACTCTCTAATCGTTATCTAGTCGAGACATGCCGCAGTATTCGCCCTGGGAGCAACCGCTGCGACCCAAGTCCATGTGCTTCCCTCACCATTCCGTACAGTCTATGCGGAAGCTCCCTCAAAGGACCAGGTACAAAAACCATGTTTGTATGACTTGGATACCTTTCGCTGATGCTACAATAGCTCCCTGACAAGAAGCCCATATACTCCGACTTCCCCGTCGCACCAACCACTCCCGAACCCTCCCCTACGTCTCCCGTCTCGAAGCCAAACCCGCACTCACCTACGCCCACAGACCGACTCGCAGAGCAAGTAAAGAAAGCCCGCCTGTTTCTGTACGACCAATCTCTCGCTGCGGAAACATCCTTCAACAAACTCCTGTCATGGGCCTTCCGTAAGGAAACAGACTTCAGCAACACGATTGCTTCCTTGGCCCCGGCTCCCGAAACCGGAGAACAACTCCTCCCTGGAGCTATCTACGTACTGGTCGCCACGCTCACAGGCTCCATCGTAAGTCGGAACAGGGGAATTTTCTTGCGGACCACTTTCCCGCTCGCCGTGGGCATTGCGGCGGGCTGGTACCTCATTCCCGTGACGATGCAGAACACCTCGGACTTGATCTGGGAGTATGAGAAAAAGGTGCCCGCAATTAGTGAGACCCATGCTCAAATAAGTGGATTTGCAAAGGAAGCATGGAGACAGACGAGGTTGCACACGAAATTCGCAACGGACTGGGCCGACGAGAAGGCCACCGAGGCGAGGAAAACTGTCGAGGACTTGGTTTCGAAGGGCAAATAAACAATCCTTGTTCTGCAGGCGGGTTGAAAAAAGAAACTTGAAATAACTAAGACCAATATGGGGTATAGCTCCCAGAGGCAAGCTGGACCGTCTTACGAGACGTGGTGGCAGGTCGGGTTGCTCAATGTACAGAACAATGGCGTTTTGTCCCTTCTAAGTCATGCCTTCTATTTCGCCTGCTCGTGTGACCGCTTTGGGGGATAGCTAGCTCTGTTGAGCTCTGCCCTCCAGAACCCACCAGATGCAAAGACATTGATTGTATCTGGAGTCCCTCCAACTCATCATGGCATTGTTACTTTATTGTGTGACTTGCAAGGTAGGCGAGAATCGGACTCATGGCTCACTTGAAGCCAGAGAAAGGACGAAGCTCCAGCCCTCTCGCGGCCCAAAGATTTCCAAGGCCCGCGATATATATAATAACCCAGCTTGTGTATCAGGAGGACGAAATATCGTGTTGATCAATACGTAGATTAGGAAAGGCACTAACAAGGCTGTGTGGATGATGTGCACATGCAAAGACAAGATTGATAATTCCTAGAGCTCAGTCTGGGATGTATTGGCAACTATCAGCTCAAATGTCCGATGGGGTTGGACATACCCTCTGTTCTCTGTCCTGCCTGAGCGTGCACGGGGCTGGGGAGAAGTACTCGGCAGCCAGATGCTCGCCATTGGGAGAGTGATAACTCCATAGGAGGCCCGAGAGGCCCGAACCCTGAACCAGGCGTGCCAGGTTAACACACAATGGCTCGGTGGCGCGAGGTTTTGCCATTTGTTGTGCTGGCCCTCGAGTTTCCCCCTCCCTCCACAATCTGAACGCCGTCTCTTCTCACTCCTCCATTCAGCATTAACTCAAATCGACCAAGTCATGGGTTACAGCCCCTGCACGTTTCCCATTCAGAACACCTCCCCAGGCTCAAATGCCAGGTCCATCGCGTGTGCAGGCTTCGGCCACACAGCCTGTCTTTATCGCCAGCGAAAGCGGGGTTTCCTCTCGAGCATCGGCTGACAAGATTATGCAAATGTAGACGGCATCGGCCCGATGCTGTCCGCTTCCAGCAATACGTGCTTCCACTTCATGCCGGGGCTGTCCTGATGTCAGAAGCTGGAATGATGGCGTAGGAGTCGAGCTCCTTGCCCTGTCTCTGCTGATGGTTTGGGGTGATAGTATCCTCTGCTGCTGATGGTCGTGGCGATCCCCCACTGTCCAACATGCTGTAGTAAAGACATCGTCTTAGAGCTCAGCGTTCAAGTTGTGAATAAAGTATCCTCCTCCCTCAGATACTCGCCGACATCACCCTGCCGGAACGCGACAATGCTGGTGGGCTCCAGCTTTCTCGCTTCGGCCGTGCTCCTTGCACTAACGCCAAAGCCCAACGGGGTATCATCCATTGCGAGAATAACGACGCCCGAATGCTCAGGGCAATCTTCACTCCAGCGGCCAACGTGCGCTTTTACCACATTCCCGCCATACAAAAAAGGCATTTCGCCATTCGGCTTGATCCATAGCTTGTAACGAGCGTGCGGAGCAATAACATCCAAGGCGGTAATGTGCAGGCGGAATTTTCCTGTCTTGGTGAATTTCCCAATGCAGGTGCCGAGGGAGAGGAGATTGTCACGGGCAATAGAGGTGGCTAGATTTGCGATCGAGAGTCGGACATAGTAGACGCGCGATTCGTGCAGGCGGAAGACGTAGCGGCCGTCGTTGTCGGAGGAGTCGCTCGGGGCAATGAGTTGGGTCAGGGAGCGGCCGGTGTAGTTTGCCAGTTTAGTGAAGAGAGTCTGCGTCTCGACGTCGGTGAGTGGCCTCATCCTGACTCCTTCGCCTCAAACAAGGCGCAAAGTTTCAGAGAATACGCTCGGAAGGTATGTAGTGCGTGAGGCTGCGGAATATCAAAATTGAGACCGAAATAATTTTTGTGGAGCGGCAGATCCTCGGGACAACTTTTTCTTTTGGTGGTGGTTGACCGAAATTTGATTCTTTACCTGCAACATTTGAATGGTGCTGAGAGCACAAAGTTTCTCGCAAAGTGTAGCGATGCCTCACGGCCGTCCAGCGAAGCGGAGACGCCTCTCTCCTCCCGTCGATGACAGCAAATCCTCCGAGACTATCAAGGCCTCTGACCTCTTCGTTCGCGCTGCAGAATGGGATCTTGAGCAAGAGTACGAAAAGAAGTCGAGGCAGAAAAGGGCCAAAGAATCAACGAGACTGCCAATCAAAACTGCCGAAGGCAGACTTCAAAGAATAGAAGAGAAGGTACCAATTGAGAATGAGGACGACTCGGATAGTTTCCTGGGATCTGGTACAGACGAGGAAGACGAACAGGGCGACACTCCTCCCACCGAGACAGAGCCTACCGTCCCACAAGTTCCTTTGAAGCAGCAAATTGTCGCCGCCAAAGAAGAGATCGCACGCATTGCTGGCCTGCTGAACGAGGACCCTGAAGAACATGCGGGCTCCTTCAAAAAGTTGGCACAAGTCTGCAGTGAAACTTCACCGACTGCGGTTCAAAAGCTCGTCCTTGCGGCACAAACAGCGGTCTACAAAGACGTAATCCCGGGCTACCGGATACGGTCCTATAAGGATGAAGAGCTGGGGAATAAAATCTCCAAGGACGTGCGACGAACCAGACAATACGAGCACGCTCTCGTGACAGGGTATCAAGCATACGTGAAGCAACTGAACAGTCTTACAAAGGCCCGTAAGGGTGATGCAGAGATACTCTCCTTGCGGAGTGTGGCGATCAACTGCGCATGCACTCTACTCCTCTCCGTACCACACTTCAATTTCAGGACCGAGCTGCTGAATATTCTCGTCCACGAGGTCGCCAGTCGGGAATCGTCACCCGACTTTATCAAATGCGTGGAGACATTTGAAGAGTTCTTCTCTCACGATGAAGACGGCGCGCCGTCCCTCGAAGCCGTCATCCTGCTTTCCAAGATGATGAAAGCCAAGGATTACCGAGTCAGGGAAGAAGTGTTGAATACATTCTTTCATTTACGTCTACTGTCTGAGCTGCCACCACCTGGCTCAAACGGTAAATCGGATCGGCCAGAACAACCGTCGAAGGTGCACGGACGCAAGGTGAAGCAACAGACCTCGCAGCACATGACCAAACGTGAGCGAAAATTGCTCAAACAGCGCCGCGAAGTCGAGAAAGACATGGCCGAAGCGTCTGCGCTGGTAAATCACGAAGAGCGAGAGAAGATCCAGTCCGAGACGTTAAAAATGGTGTTTGTCACGTATTTCCGCATTCTGAAGGCCAGGGTACCCGAGCTCATGGGTGCTGTATTGGAAGGATTGGCAAAATACGCACATTTGATCAACCAGGATTTGTTTGGAGATCTCTTGGAGGCACTGAAAGAGATTGTGAGCGCAGCTGATGAGGCTGTGAGGGGCGAATTGGATATGGAAGGCGTTGAAGCAGAGAGGACACCGACAAACCTGGACGGCGAGGCGATCCGCAACAGGAAGCGCGAAGGCCTTCTTGCGACACAAACTGCGTTCACGCTGCTCTCAGGCCAGGAGGTTTCCAAGGCCGCCTCGAACCTACATCTCGATCTGAGTTTCTTCACGGCGCATACCTACCGCTCACTGTACCCGCTTTCGCTGGATGCGGACATCGAACTTGGACCAAAATCGCTGCGTCTTCCCGATCCGCACTCGTCGAAATCTGTATCATCATTGGAGAAAAACAGAATCAACATCTCCACGCCAATTCTCCTGCTCACGCGCGTCTTGACATCCGTCCTGCTAACGCCTTCATCCCCACCACCCACACAGACAGTGCTCTCGTTCTTTAAACGTCTCTGGACTGTCTCCCTTCAACTCCCCGAGAAATCCACGATGGCAGTGTTAAACCTGATGGCCAAGATCGCAGATAAGCACGGTCGCAAGATTGAGGCCCTGTGGTATAGCGACGAACGGAAAGGAGATGGGGTATATAGGGGGGATAGTGAGAGCGTGGAGGGCACAAATGCGTTGGGGACTGGTAGTGGTGTATGGGAGGCAGAGTTGCTAAGGAGACATTACTGCCCGAAGATCAGAGAATCGGTTCAGCGGATGGAGGGGGTTATTAGAGACATGCACAGATAGCTGCGACGTCCCAAACTCGCTTGGGTGAATGGCACATGCTTCATATCTTGATATGTGTGTGTAACCATTGAAATTTCACATGCCGCGCTCCGACATCTATCGTCGCCGTTTATCTTTCGCACGCGCTGGGCTCCCCCCCTCACACTACACCACCCCCCCACCACCCACACCTCCCCCCCTCCCCCCCCCGGCCCCACCATCCCCGCCAGGGCCCTCCCGCCCCGCGCCCGCGAGGCCACCGCCGTCGCCGCCATCATGCACGACCTGGGCTTTCCCATCGGCCACCCGCCGCACTCGGACATCATCTCCAAGGACAAGCGGTTTGAGGTCGACGGGGCCAACGCGGCGCGGAAATTCTTGACGGCT
>WJFF01000248.1:1564-26397 GCA_011800825.1 Fonsecaea pugnacius | reverse complement strand
ACACCAGCTCGATAGGTAGTGCGGGGATTAACACAGATGTGACCAAAACTTGCCGCAGAATGACGTCGTCCACGTGGCAAGGAAATGACTAGGCCATCGGGACGAGCCGAGGTGCCCAAAGGGGCCAAGCTCCCACTCACGCGTTTCCATCCATCTACTGGTAACTCAACAAGGAGTTTCGGATCCTTCCCCAAACATTCCCCCTCGCAACACTGCAGGTCAACTCATGACCGCCCAACGATGCTTCTGTCCCGTATTGGCGTTCGAAAAGCACCATAGAAGATGTGTGCTCTGCTACGCGGGTGTAATTGGGGAATATTGACGTGAGCAGTCACAAAATGTGTTGTTTCCCTCTAACGAATGCAACTTTCAGTTCATACCACTTGGAGAACCAAAGACTATTATTGGCTGTGCGCGTGGTGATTCTACGGTCGGTATATTCACGGGCGGCGACAAGGCAGCATTCCGAAAGTTCGTGGCGCAACTCGAAGCGCTCTTTGGTTCAACCACTCTCGTCTTTATTCATTTTATCTCTTTCTCAGGGTGAAGCGATCGACAGAGTGTCCATCAGAAGAAGAGTGGGACTTGGAACAGGTATAGTAGTAGAGGTAAGTAAGGGACATTCATGGAGCAGCTACTTACACAGGCTGACTCCCAACGCTAAGATGGGCACAAACTTTGAAAGAACTGTCGTCTTCGGACCACACATTGAGCCAGGGGACGAATCATATTTTCTATACGATGGCGTGGTATCAACCGACGGTACTCCGGTTCAAGCCGTTTATCATTCACTCATCACCAATTCGGAATCAACTCTTACCGACTTTGGTCTTCTCCTGTGGTGGTTTGGACCGAAGGGCAATACTCTTGTACAGAGTGGAATTGAACTGACCACTTTGTAATACTAATCTACGATATCTGGGTCACATGAATGTGTAGACGTGACAATCCCTCCTAGGAGGTGCTCTCTGTCTACTTCTCATTGCGTTCTGCCGCCCCTCAACAGGAAGCTCGTTCCATTCTCCTTCAGCCTTCCATAGTTTAGTATCTACACTCCTCGGTTGAGATTCAAGCTCTCTCTACTCATTGACTTTTCAATTGTGTAATCTTTGGAAAGACTTGTAATGCTGCATCTGGTAATGTCCATTCTGGAGATGTTTGCAGCATTTGCAGGGCTTGTAATATTTGAAATGTATGCAGTGTTTACAGCGTTTCTCCTGTTTGGCAAATGTCGACCAAATGCCACCAGGACGAGGTAACGGATGAAGTCTCCCTTCAAATCTCAACAAATTAATTATGTCTCAAAGGACTTACTTGTAGCAGTACAATTACTCTCCGGAGTCTTTGGCGATCCTTGTTCGTTCAGGGAATCCTGTGATCATTGGTGATAGAGCCAGCCAGCTCGTCTGAGGCTTCAGAGATTCCCCAACGAAAAGGAAAAATATACTAAAGATTTCTTCTACCCCCGTTCAGCCCATCTGTTGTCACAATGTCGGGGTCAAACCTCGGCGGGAGCGGCAGCGCCCAAGGAGGGGAGGAAATGGGTACTTCACTTTCCTCGCTGTTGATCGACCCCAATCTCGGATTGATTTTTATGTCCCCCGTCTGTGACCAACAAAGAAAGGATCGTACAGATTTGAGGGATTGACGGAGCCTGCTGATGCCGTCATCGATCGACATATTTCTTTCGAAGAGGTAGAGCACAGCTGTATTTGTTTTTTGTTTTTTGTCTTTAGAAAAAATGAGAAGGGTGGTGTTGAATCCAGGCTAACCAAAGAAGATGCCAGCCGAACATGTAATTTTTAATATTTGACAGACACCTCAGCAGGGATCTGTTGGTCGCACCAACGTCATTTCCAAAGAGCTACCTCCGGTCTTTATCCCATCCCGGCCAGATCGCCTGTGACAGCTTGTTGACCAGCTCCAGCTTTGCCCACATGAGGTCCCTGGTCATGCCGACTCCGCCTTCTGAGTGATCACTCGCAAAGCCACACTGCGGCGACACGGCGAGGTTGTCGCGGAGGGCGTCCTCCCTGGTCCTCCCGTTCCCCTGTCCCTCGGCCACCACGTCCGCCGCCTGGTAGACTCGGTTCTTCAACTCGTCCAGGTCCTCCATCTCGGCGGACTTTGTCGTCACCACACCCAGGACCACCGCCTTGTCCGCTGGCAGGTACTTGAGGGGCGTGAAGTCGCCGGCCCGGGGACTGTCGAATTCGAGATAGAACAACTTGTACGCGGTCTCGTTGAACAGTTTCCTCGCGATCCGCTCGTAACTCCCGCTGGCTAGGCCCACGCCGTTGGGGAAGTTCCCGCGACAGATGTGGATGCCCACGTGGAGGTCCGGGGGTAGGTCATTTATGGCGTCGTTGTGGGATCGGACATACAGCTCGAGCAGCCGGTCGAGGTCGACGCCTTCGTCCCGGCACGTCTGGATCCACTCCTCGTCGCAGAAGAACGACAGGTTGGGGTCGTCCACCTGCACGACCCTCAAGCCGTGCTCGTACAGGGTCAAGATCTCCTTCCTGAGCGCGGCACTCAAATCCCGCAGCAACGCCTCGTCACTCTCGTACAGGTTGCGGTCAAAGGGCTGCTTGAGCTGGATGTGCCACCACCCGGGCGGCGGAACCGTCATCTTGGCGTCCTTCCATCTGTCCTCTGGCAGGAGGCTGCGGAAGTACAGCCAGTCGTCCAGGTACGCCGACTTCTCGAGGGTGACCTTGTTCGAGGTCGGGAACCCCGCATCGCGGCCGGGGAGCCCCCATTTGATCAAGGGGCGGTTCGTGGGGAACCCGGCCTTGAACTCGGACATAGGCGTGTACCGCACCGTGAAGCCCGAGAGCGACTCGAAGAAGTTGCCGTAGAAGATTCCCCGCTCGTACTCGCCCGTCGTGATGGGCAGGACGTGTCGCGCGAGTTGCTCGCCCACGACGTCCTTGATCGCCTTTGCCTGCTCGGTCCGCAGGACCTCCATCAGGTCGACATCGCCGGACGAAGAACCCGCAGTGGCATCGCCGGTAGTAACATCATCTTGATCGCCAGGGCCACTTCTGAGCCGCGCGCCCTGGAGATTCGTGTTGGTCCTCGCGTCGACCAGGCTCTTCGGCCGAAGCAGCGACCCGACTTGATCGGCTCGAAAAGGCGGTGCCATGACGATACCCTCGAGGTTATGATGAAGACTAATGCTCACTGTTGAGCTCGCCGAATACAGCGTCAATCCTGTTCTTGGTCCCTTCGTGAGACCAAAAGACGTCGTCAATACAATATCGCGTGGGGCAGCGACTTCCGACCTTTGATTTTTATATTACAGCCCACATGAGGGGGACTCGTTGCCAATGACACCATGTGGGGCCCTTTTCATACCTAGGCATTGATATAGATGAGAACATCATATCGGGGGACGTGGGGATTCCTTCGAGCAGGGAGTTTCACAAAGGGGGGGGTGTGTGGAAGAGATTCTAACGGCTTTGGCCCACCTATTCCCCAATGTCTCGAAGCATGGAGAGAAGGCACCAGTGCCGAGTCAAAAGACAAAATGGTCCGAACCCATGGGCACGGTATGCTTACCATCTAAATGTTTGCTTCATGATCGCACGCACGGCTCCGCGGTTCCCAGAGCCTTCTGGAGGAAAAATCTAGCCAATTGTTTTGATTCAATGTGCCAGAGGACGTAACTATGTACACATTTTGACGCCATACACCATCCCGGAGGCAACTTTACCCCTGGAAACCGTTCTTCAAAACAACATCTTAACGCAAATATTCACTTTTGTTACAACGCACGCAACCTCGAGACATGTAATATGGAGCGGAAACCATTCGTGACTGTCGTGTAGAATCAAGCAATGTTACCAGCCATTCCCTAGTGCTGAAATTAGTCGACGGGTCACCAGAGGGCGGACAACAAGCTGAGCCAGCTCAAGTGGCGACAAGCAGGCAGACTGGACTTACCAGGAATATGGCTTGCACTGCAAGCTGCAAACTCCATAATCCCACTTTCTTAAACCGTCTCAACCGTGCCTGCTCATCTGTCACATCTCTTGCGAATGCGTCGTACACTTCGGCTGACAAGTCATCCATCAATCCGGAGTCAAATACGGTCCAACTGCCATCAAAGTCCGAGAGTCGTTTGACAACCCGACAGTTGATTGGAATGAATGTCCTCCGGGAATTGATGTAGGCGACAATGGGACGGATCAGTGCGTTATTGATATATGATAGGTCGCGGGTGAAAATGGGGACGACGGCGCGAACGTCGTTCAAGTGAATGCGGAGATCCATGACTATGAATCGCTTATCCTCTTCTCTCACCGGTTGAGAGTTTGGATTTGACAACACAACTCCACCAGAGGCAACGGGCTCGTCTTGCGGGGAACTCTCGCTATATCGCTGTTGCTCGAGATGTTTCCTTGAGGTCAGTGTGGCTTCCATCCGTTCATAGAAATCAGTCACGACCTTTATAACAGATTCCTCGCTGTCGTTGGGGATCATAATATCCGCTACAATATCAACGTTGCCTTCATGAATCCAAGACAAGGGGCCGACCACCCCACGGTTTATGTGGTCGATGTTTATGCCATCAATGCGAATGCGCGATTGTTTCTTCCAAGGCTCGTTGGACGGATCTTCGGGATCGTAAAGTACTGTGCCAGTGTACGAGTGCGTCTGTCGAGGATGAATAGTGAAGAGGGATTTGTCAAATTCGCCCGTGATGTTATTCGCACAGAGGAAGTCATAGAACAACCACTGCTTCCGCAATCTAGGCAAGTCGGCGTTATAAATACTGACAGGGAATGGCCGGAATCCCTCAGGTTGGAGGATTGTGAGCAGAAGATCTTCAATTTTGAAGGATTCGATCTCGAAATCTCCAGGGTTGTGCTCATGTCTCAGCGACTTTGGATCAATCTCTTCGCCTGTCGCAAAGACATGAGTTCGATCGACAACCCCTCTTACGTGTTTAACTTCCACATTTTGTAAGAGGCCCTTGGAGTTCCACCATTTGCTAAATGACAGGGTGACATTGACTTCCCCAATAGTGATGTCGAACTGTGTATAGTTCTGCTCTTCTGGAGGCACGGGATCTTCTGCTGAGGATGCTTGGGCAGCTGCTTCGGGGGATCCTTTGGTAACTCGGGATCGGACTCGGCCGGGTCTCCTGGAGACAAAGACATTCTTGAATGTGATGACCCCATCACCCCACTTAGGGACAATGGCAGACTCGAAAACGACTTGAAGGCCAGATGACTTTGTCAAATAATTCCCAATCCAGCCAGCAAGAGTTTCTTGTGCAAAGACAGTGTTGATGGCTAGAATGGCCAACGAGACGAACGTCGTCGTACCGACAACAATCCAGATGACATGGCCTAACGCGATCCACGAGATGAATCCGACGATTTCATCTAGGTTGAATGGCCTCGCACTCTTGATTGTGAACCATTTAAAATGTACCTTGAGGCGAGACCAGAATCCTGTGGCCGCAGCCAGTAGTTCTTCCTTTGTAGGACGGTGGAACTGCGGCATGTGTAGTCTATCGTAGAAACGACTTTGATAGAAATGGGGCTGTCCCGAGCCAGGCTGCGAGTCAGCTGGTTTTGCTGAGCCAGGTTCAGCCGCATTTTCTGCGCTCTCTTGTTTTGTGCGTCCTTCGTCTCCATTCTCTGATTTTTGTCTTCCGCCGCGTGTAGTATGAAAATCTCGACGCCGGATCAAGAGTGGTACTCTATTTTGGGTATCCCTGACGCACTTCAAGCCTCTCCCGAATCCTAACCGCCCAGGATCTGATATGTGTCCATCTTCTCTGGATAGGCCTCGCAGCCCAGGTGGACTTGGTCTCGACGGGGATTGTGTGCCTTGCCCAACAAAAATTTCAGTCCAAAATGATCGAGTCTTAACAGGAAGCTTGTTGGGCTGCCACAGTCGGCTTGCGGTGTTGTTCGGCGTAGTTAGGCATGATATTCGTCTGGGTACGTGATATCTGAAGCTTCGGTCGGAGGACGCTGGTAATCTGTCGACGGCTTTTGTCGACCGCGATGGCGCACAAGCAGCAATCCTCGAGACATGGCGCATGCCTTGGACGAAGGCCTCTGTCATGATTGAAAGACCATGTCGGCCGATGGATGAACACAATCCTGGTTGAGCAGAAATGGTCGTCCTTGAGAGATGGCGTGTTCGAGGATGGCGAGTAGTGCAGAGAGACAAAATGCATGTGCAAGATGATGCAAGTTTATGCGGAGATCCACAATGATTTCTTCAGGTGCGGAGAAAACTTGCACCTCAGCATGGCTGTCGCCTCACAAAGATGACGGAACACGCCAAAGGGCAAGCGAACTCTCTTCTTGTCAATATCGCTGTACGAGGTACAGTTTCACTGCTATTCACATCTCATCCCCAGCATGGACTCTTTCAATGCGCCGCCGTGGAATAACATCCTCGTTGCTCAAGTCCGACCGCCCGAGAACAAACGCAGATCCTAAACCTGCCCTGATAACGCCTGATCAACATCCTTTCGCATTCCACAACTTAGACTGAACGCTGGAAATGTCCGCCTGTGAGTCTGGGCTAGAAAGGACTAACAAGAAGGGAAGTGATGTCTCAAGGCCAGCATCCGGTAGACCTAACATGCGCGTACTACTCTTCTCATCGATGCGTCTCCGCCCAAGCCTCATATTTCATGCTCTGTTTCGCCGACGAGATCTTTTACATGTCTCTTGCGATCCAATTGTCTCGAGAACGATCATCGCATCACAAGCATGCCACCTAGCCCCAGGGCAAGGCTGACCCTTCGATTTTATGAAGGTCCTGACTCCGCAAGTGATCGATTAGCCGGACCAGTGGAAAGCCGGAAACCAATCACCAGCCAAGCGATCTGAAAAATTGGATACGAATTTCTTTACCCGCATATAACTCACCAGAAGGAATGCTACGGCATTCGGCACGCTTTGCCAAACTCTGGGCTCAAAAAGAAGACGGTCTGGGCACTTGGCCTCCAGACAAAACGGGCATTGAGTTTGCGTTGTCTGACTTTGCCAGTCCCCAAGATAGGACTAAGCCGCCTACAAGTGCCAAATAGCAGCAGGTCTAGAACGGAATGCCAGGACGCGGCTCCAGCACCAACATCAACCCAAAAGTCAGAGGCCAATGACGACCGATGCCTACACATCTTGCACGACTATTACTTTCTGCCCAAGCGAACAAAGACGGGTGTACTTTAGGGGCCAAAAAGACACATCAACATCATGTGGCGCAAGCGTTACCCAATACGCTATCACCATGTCTTTGCACTGGTTGCGATGTTGGCGGAGGCGGACTGCACTCACTGCCTCTCAGCCGCGGCAGCCGAGTCTCTAGCGACTGGGGATAAAGCTTTCTAGACTTCCAGTACGAGGTTGTTCGGCTGTCAGTTTGCTCTTCCTCAGGAACACGGTTCTGAGTCAGTGCTCCCATCCACCTCATACACGATGTTCTGGATAACTTTCACGGCGGTCTTGCTAGCCGTCTCCAGCGTCCAAGGTGGACTATTGCGATCCTCAATCACTCAATGGTTCTGGCAATCCTGTAACATGCAGTCTCCCCGCATTTGGTTGGGTTATCACTAATGTTTCAGCTATTGTCGTTGGCAATTGGCTTTACATTTCGGATGGAGAAGCATGGGAATGGACAAACGGGACACTGAGGTCCTTCTATCGTTACGTTACCACTCCTTCCCGTCGAACGAGACCTCGATGAAACTGACTGTCGCAGTCTGGCCCACCATCTCGGTCGACCTCTCCCAGTCGTGGACCAATGTCTCAGTCTATATTGCAAACAATTCGGAGCCTGACCCGGACATGCCACACCGCAGATGGCCCGCGACTTGGTATGATGATACAACGGGCAAAGTATACAGATATGGGGGTTGGGCATACAATAGCACGGACTGGACAACTGATCTTTGGTCTTATAAACCCGGTGGACGCACCATCTACTGGTCCCAAGAAGCCTCACCTGCAACAAATGGGCTGTCGTTTGGATCCAATGCACCCTTTTCTTCAGCCTGGACAGTCGGCAACTCAATGTTGTACAGCTTGGGAGGCGCCATCTCTAATGGGGCAATACGCGACCCAAATTTTCTCGTCCCTGGCTTGGTGACGCGTGACTCGTCGAGTGGGCGCTGGAGCAACTCTACAACTAACATTCCAGACAGCTCGCCATACCTCACCCAGGCAAAAGCTGAGTTTGCCTCAAACTTTGGGCAGGAAGGTTTCGTGGTTGTTGTCGGAGGTGCTAATCCAAGTCGACAAGCCTTCGGGTTCCAGCAAGAGACATCATTACGCGACATGGCGGATATTATCTTATACGACGTATCCACAGAGGAGTGGTATGTTCAGCGAGCGACTGGAGATATCCCTCCACCACGAACACAGTTCTGTACGGTAGGAAAGGCTTCATCCGATGGGAAGACATATGAGCTGTAAGGGATATCCCTTCCGTACTAAGAGACCAGAACTGACGCAACCGCGTTAGATTTGTATACGGCGGCATGACGAATACAACAAATGACCTTAACTATCCTAATGAGCCTGGATACTTGAACGTTTATGTCCTCTCTCTACCTGCGTTCAGATGGTTCCAAACCCCTGCCTCAACGACGACGCGGCGGTGCAGCCACACTTGCTCCATCATCGGCAACAGGCAGATGATCTCTATCGGTGGTCGCCCGCCTAGCACGTTGAATCAATTCGGCGCCGATTATGACGAGTGGGCTAGTGGCATAGGGGTCATGGATATGACTGAATTGCAGTGGAAGGATCACTACGACGCTGCAGCTGCACCATACGAGCGAGCGCAGGTAATCGACAACTACTATAACCAAAGTTATGTTAAGCCCGCGTGGAGTGATCCTGTATTAGCGGCACAGTTTGGTAAGTGTCCTATTCATCTCCAGGTACAGGGATAGAGGGATAGTCTCAGTAACAACAAACACAGCATTTGCCGGCCCGACTAATACTACCACCACCAGACCATCAACGTCGACGACACCGGTTGAGACAAGCCCAGTGCCCCCTGCTGACACATCAACATCGCCTCCCGATCCTAAGTCTCATACCGGTGCCATTGCTGGCGGCGTCGTCGGCGGCGTTGTAGGCTTAGGCCTGATTGCTGGCCTCGCATACTTCCTAGGGACCCGTCGTAATCGCAAAGCAAGAGCCACAGGAGAACCCGTCCCCCCACCATCCGAGCCAAAGTCTTCGCAAATACAAAACAGTCCGTCGTCGGGGCAAAAACCATCACCAGAGTTTGCGCAAGCGCAAGTCTTCGAACCAAGTGAGCTTGAAGGCGAGACTCGACAAGTAGCCGAATTGCCAGGCTATTATGGAAACTTTGGGCCGGGACAAAGATAACATATGAAGGCGGAGCTATGCAGGGGCGGGTAAAGTATGTGGAAAGTCCGCAAGCCAGAGCTGGGTGTCATTAAGGGTCTTGAGCTGGTGTTTTTCTCAGTTTGAAGGTGACATAGTATGACTTTGTGAAGAAGCTTGATGATTTAATGATTGGTTATCACAGCAGCCATCCACGACTTTGTAGTAAATAGAATGTTAGTTAAACGGTAATCAAATCATCCATCTTGTCTCTCTCCATATTGACCTAGCTCGTAGTTCGTCCGGTGTATCGATCACAATGTGCTGGTGGAGAAGACAGCGTGAGTTGATGTCCCCACAATGCGATATGAAATTGTGCCAGGGTTTCGGACAAAATTATTTCTTTACCGAACATCAACCGCGCTACACAAAATTTCAGTGTCGACTGGAATCTCGAGCACTCGACAACAACCCAGGCGACTGCAGTGTTTGAGTGTGTACGGCATTAACACCGGGACGAGAAAAATTAGCCTTCTATTAAGAGATCAATAATGCCAGCTCCGACGGCGCTTCAGCGCGTGCCTCCAGAGACCGTTGCAGAATCCGCATCCCAACAGCCCCACGACGTACCTGCTCCCTCCGACTCAAATGAAGAAAATATCGATGTGGACATAATAACAGCACCGCAACCGGAGAGCATTGTACCGCAGACACAAGAGGAAGAGATGGACACGGCGATGCAGATGGACGAAGAAGGCCGGCCTCGCTTCGCGCCGGCCTCGACATCACAAGGGGGGTTCGAGACCGCAACGACGACGCCAGCCTTGAGAATACAATCTCGCAAGGTGCCAGTGCCGCCACACCGCATGTCGCCGCTGAAGCAGAGCTGGGGGAAGATCTACCCGCCGCTGGTGGAGCACCTGAAGCTGCAGGTGCGGATGAACATCAAGTCCAAGGCGGTGGAGCTGCGGACGTCGCGGTTCACGACGGACACGGGGGCGCTGCAAAAGGGCGAGGACTTTGTGCGGGCCTTCACGCTGGGGTTCGACGTCGACGACGCCATCGCCCTGCTGCGCCTCGACGACCTGTACATCGAGACCTTTGAGATCAAGGACGTCAAGACCCTGCAGGGCGAGCACCTCGGCCGCGCCATCGGCCGCATCGCAGGCAAGGACGGCAAGACCAAGTTCGCCATCGAAAACACCTCAAAGACCCGCGTCGTCCTCGCCGACACAAAGATCCACATCCTCGGCGGCTTCCAGAACATCCGCATCGCCCGCGAGGCCGTTGTGAGCCTGATCCTCGGCGCCCCGCCCGGCAAGGTCTATGGGAATCTGCGAACCGTGGCGTCGAGGATGAAAGAGAGGTTTTAGAGAGTCTCAGGATAGACTGCTTTCTTTTGCCTCCACCTCTCTTGCCCACAAGGACTTTTCTGCACTATTACCCCATGGCGCGATGCATCGAAAAGGCATATTTTTTTACGAGTGCACATGATATGAAGCAATGATAAAATGGAACGGGGGGCGTTCGGGATGATGGATCGGTTTGCACGAAAGCACTGAGGGGGACAAAGGTGTGATCTGTCGCCACTACTCATGGAAGCTCAGGCATATTCTTGCAATGGAAAAGGAACAGAGATAGAAACCAACTGATAACTGCCCCTGGTAAACTAGATTAGCCTAACCGATGTGGCTTCGGATTTCCAGCCTGATCCCATTTCGCCGAGCTATGCATACAGAAACAAAGCCTCCCTTTCAGAAGCTGAGTCTTCAGTGTGGTTCTAATCCCTCTTGAGAGGTGTGAATGTCTCCTCTATCCCGTCCTTGGTGATGACCAACATCTGCAAACCATCACCCACCTCAATATGCCGTTCAGTCGCACTGGTAAATGCATCCTTGACCAATCCCACAACCACATCCTTCGGCAGACTCTCGACCGGTCTCTGCTTCAAGTCAAGTCCCACACCCGACGCCGGTATGTACTGATTTTTATAGTTGACCTGGTTGTCCAGAAACGGCATGATCAAACTCGCCGCTGCGCCCGCGGCCCGGCACTGTTCTCGCTCGTAGCTCCCCACAGGATCGTACGAGTACAACGCCCCCTTGCCATCCTCGTCCAGTCCACCCAGAATCGCGTGCACGTAGTATGGGAAGAATCTTTTCTGATACAAGATCGTAGAAAGACGTTGCGCGCACGCCTTGACACTCATAGGTTTGTTATGTTGGTATTTGTACATCTTGACGATAGCATCCAGGCGTTCTTTCAAGGCATTGCCATCGGCTGCGAAGCCCACAACCGCAAGCACAATCCGTGATGACTGCTCGTCGGAACCGTCCTCTCCAATACGGAACAGTTTGGGCACGTAGCGGGAGTTGATGTTGTAACCAGAGGTAGAGCGCGTGTCGCCGGCGAGGATGGCAAAGTCTGCACCTGTGATGCCTAGTGTGGACCCGCCGTTGTCGGTGTATCTATTTCAAGGTCAGTAAGGTTGCTGGAGTTCAGAAGACAATGGCGAACGAACGGATAGAAAGCATGTTGTTTGGCTCCTGAAGCCTCTTGTGCAGCTGCGGCGTGGTTTGCAAAGGAATAGCCAGGTTGATCTGAGGGTATATGCTCTGAATTTATTAGAGACGCCATGGGTGCGGACAAGTTTTGTATATTTGAGGGGAGATGGGCAGAGGAAGAGAGATCGAAATGCTGAATCTTTCATTCATCAATGACCTTGCACCCAAATGATTGTCCCGAGTACGCAACTGCTCTCTCCGCCTAGTTGCACCGCCGCACCTGTGGCTGAACACGCCAAGCATACACGAGCGCCACATTTGGCGTGGGCGACTTTTGACCTTGAACAGGATCAGCACTGGGCTTCGAGCTTATTGTCCCCTTGACCATTACTTTGCGTTCAGTCTATCTGCAGGACGGGAAGAACGTTTTAAGAAATGAGTGGACTCGTCAGCTATGAGAGCAGCAGCGATGAAGAAGGGCTGCGCACTCCAGAGGCGGCACCCAGTATATCAACCAAGGGAAACCCAGCCAACTCCGCAATTCCAGCTGATGGCATCGAGAACAGCAGCGACAACCAAAGGCTTCCAGCAACAGAGATGGGCGCCAGCACAAGCATCGGCAATGGGCCAGTCCTAGGTCCCACCATGCCGGTTCAAATCCACAGCGACGGCGATATTGTTGAGCAACAGAGCTCTACAGAAATGTCACAGCGACACAT
The DNA here is from genome assembly GCA_011800825.1 of Fonsecaea pugnacius. Lineage (NCBI taxonomy): Eukaryota > Fungi > Ascomycota > Eurotiomycetes > Chaetothyriales > Herpotrichiellaceae > Fonsecaea > Fonsecaea pugnacius. Next base: position 13,839 of record WJFF01000248.1, on the reverse strand, counting down.
GTCCGAGCGGGAAACTATACATTTGCTTACACAGGCGACCCATCCCATGACGGCCATACCACCCTCTCCCCCGGGTTCTCCTGATCCCGCACTGGACGCTAAATTCAAGCACTTTGTGGAGCTCAAGGCTAAAGGAGTTCATTTCAACGAAGACCTCGCGAAGAAGTCTACCTTCCGCAATCCTGCGTTGTTGGCTACTATGATGGCTCGGGCAGGAGTGGACGGCGACGACCAATACAGAACTGCTCTACCACGGGAAGTCTGGGATCCGTTGGGGTTTCCTCCGTCGGGATACAAGGAGGAATTGCATCGAAATCAGCAAAATCTACGGGAGCAAGACTCCAACCTCAAGAAAACCCTGTCAGCTGCCGGAAAAAGAACTATCGAGTTCACCTCAGGCAAAATATCTGGGGCCTCCAGTAGGGAATCGACGCCAGGAGCGGCTAACAAACGAAAACGGCCTGGATGACATGTTTTCCGATTCGCATATTTGAGAAATACTACCAGGGATGACCAGAGCGGTATCGAATTTGCAAGGATACCGAGAAGCGAGTTGCCCTCAATGCAACCCCCCTAAAGGCATCCCTCATCACTGCAGGCGCAATATACTGGTGTGTGCGGAGCATTTGTCAAGTGCTCAAAGGATCTTTCCCAACTGGTGCGGTCATGGGTCCTGTGCCTCGAGGTTGTAGAAGAGGGGCGAAGGGCCAATCGCGGGCAGTCTGATATCATGTGTCTCGAGGCCGTGCATGTGCCCAACCTCGAAGGAAGGTCAGTAAGTCTAGATGGTTTCCTCAAGAATATGGGAACCGCCCACTGCAGACCGCTCAGTGGCGACCAAAGGATCTGGTCGGTGTGAAAGGGTGTTGGTGACGCATATCCAACCCTGAAACCGCAGAGATGATTGGACTGAATCTAAGCCTAGGGCAGGCCAATCATACGAATGGACTAGGTGTGCTCGGGTTCCTGCAGCTGAAACGATCCGAGCGTCGGCTCGAGGTGGGAGGGTGACTCTGGCGGTGTCTGGACAGAGAAAAGATGTCCCCTTTTCCCCCCCTATGATCAAGCTCACCCTCCTCTTCTTTGCAATACGAGTATTGAAGCAGGGGAAGGGACCAGGAATTTCTCGATTGGCATTGTGCCTTTGCCAGGGGGCCTGGTAAACTTCGCTTCGCTTCTCGGATTTTCAGGGTCCAGAATCTGATCGGCGCTGGGAGAATGACCAACAAATAGCTCCAGGTACTTGAGGATACGAGAGCGGTGCAGCGTTGGACCGTTAATTTAGACGTAGTTCTGTCAAAGAGGAGGGTCGCGTCGGTTACATCTCTGTAAAGCTTGGTCAGAGGTTTGGTATCCAAAAAGCGGGCCAGGCACGTTTGTTTCAAGCGTTTCCCGCGAGTGTTTTGAAAACCAATTTGCGCAGATTTCTGTCCTTGCAAGATGCTCAGGTACGAGTTACTTTGGACGGAGGTGTTCAAAGGTTGATTGGCGCACGGGCCTCGAAGAGAGGAACGATGGACAAACGGATGTAGGTCAGCCGGCTCAGTGTTCCTGCTGGAAAGTTCCTCTATCTCTGACCTGACGGACATGTTCATTAGGCGAAGGTGGAGAGAGAGGTACAATCTTTTGGTGCATGATTGCGTCTTTGGTAGTGGCTTTGGCGCTGGTTTGGGCTTGTCGTGCTGCCAAACAAGTGGGAACCCGTGGGAACCGGGGGGAGAGGTGACAGCCAGTGGCAGCGCAGAGGGAAGATTGGCAGGCAAACGTTCCATTTTCTGACTTCTCTCCACCTCCACGTCTTATTCTTCGTATTGTCCAACACTCGTCCACGTTGGCCTCTTACGGCCAATCGCCTGACATCTGGGTGTGCCCTCGGCGCTTACGGCCACCACCTGAAGCTTGCCCTCCGCTGCAATTGTCACTCGTTCTTTTGTGAGGCAGCACGAGCAAATCGACACCGACTTCGACACTGTCTCCGTTAGACTCTTCTGCGCGCTCCGAGCCTGTAGGAACTTTGTCGAATCGTCCTTGCGCCGCTTCGCACAGCTGGCCTGTCAGCGGTCTCCAGGTGTTTCCCCCCCGTTACTATTGCTAGTAATGGCCCAAAGTCTAAGAAACAACCCCCCCATTCCCTATGCAGCCTGATCGAGTTGCCTGAAATGTTCCAGTCGACCGCCGACACACTGCCCCCTCAGTCTCCCCAGGATCGTTTGGCTCAAACAGCAGCAGCTGTTTCAAACTCCTCGCTGGCCACACCTCATTCGTACATTCTAGCCTCCCGCAAACCACAGAGTTCCGCCGTGCTACAGGGTAGTTTAATCCCTCGAGACTACTTGAGCTCGTTGTCCAGCTCGAAGCCGACGCCAGCACAGCAGTGTCAGATCGAGGAGGACGACGACTTGTATGGGAAGGGGCCTACACCTCATGAGTTTGGAAAGAGACTCGTCAAACACACACCGGAGGGTGAGGCTGCCCTGACACGGGAGAAGAGCAACGACAGCACTGCGCCGTCCAACGAGCAGGAGTCAAGCGTATCATCTGGTTCTCAAGGCCAAAAGGACCAAGGGGTCACAGCTCTCTCCGAATCCCCAAAGTCGTACGCTTCTTCCTCGACTAGTGTGCACCCACCAAACAACATGCCGCGGACATCCTCCATCGACTCTGCCATATCTAATATCTCCAACCCTTCGCACGCCCAAAGACATCCGGGGGACGTCAAGGATCCCACAAGAGATGAAGTGCAAAATCTCATTGCCACGGCTGGGTCTGCGGAGAATCTAATTCAACACCTCCTGAAGGATAAAGGTCACGCTGCGGCTCAAAATGCCCAACTGTGGAAACTCGTTGACAAGCAGAGGGCACTCTTGTTGGGTCTAAACAAAGACCTCGAGCGACTGACGAAAGAGAGGGATAGATACAGGAAGAAATTCAAGGAACTGCAGCCTCAGCCCTCTGCGTCGCAGGCGGATCGTCTCCGGCACGAAGAAGGAAACTCGCCTCAGTCCGAGGGGGAAATGTCGATCGCTCCCAAGGAATCTGGACAGGGAACAAGCTTTAGGGCAGAAGAGCACCCTACGAGCAATAGCGTTAGGACTATCCAGATGCAGAGCTCGCCCATCGATGCTGCCATGATACCATCACCCCTTCACCTACAACAGCAAGGACCAAAAATGCAGAGCTTGGCCACTCAGCTGGCACAACCCTCGTTCGCTCTCACCGAGGCAACTCCGCTCGCGGAGAAGCCACCAAAGTCTTTCCAGGCATCCAGGAAAGCACCGCCCAAACCGCTTGACCTGCGCCCCGCAAGGGAGGACATGCCAGCTCACCAAGTCATAGTCCCGAACGAGGCGATTGTCAGTGGGGATGAAGACGAGGAAGAGCGGGAACCTGTCCAGAGAGGGCGAAGGAAAACTCGTGAGGAAGATGACCGAGACCGCGAACTTCTTGCCCTAAAAGAGCAGGAAGCGAGAAGTCGGTCTAAAAAGGAGAAAAAGGCAAAGCCCGAAGCAGAAGAAGCCACTATTCCGGATCAGATGCCTCATCCAGCGGCTGTCGCTGAGGTTAGCCAACCCTTACCTTTGAGACAAGATCACCTCTCCCCTGCCTCGATCACGTCAGGCTCAACAGGATCTTCTGCTCAACTATCGCTACCTTTACGAAGTCCCGGTCTTCCAATGAGCCCTCGTCCCATGATGGGATCTGTGCTTCCCATGTCGCCACGTGCTCCTGGAGGTAACTTTCCACTTTCACCTCGCGCGCCAAAGATGCCTTTACCTATGCCAACGACACCCGGTCAACAAGCACCTAACCCCCAGATGTTGGCGCAAGCACAAGCGGCTGCTTCCGATTCTCATAAGAAGACGGGTCCTTCGTCGCTATCAAAGATGAACACTGCCGCTGGTGCTGAATTGGATCGAGGTCAGATCCATGAGTCTCCCCTGAGTCCGGGTGACGTGCCGACAGTGAGTCGTGGGCTTGTTGATCCGAGTTGGCCTGACCTGCTTCTGCCTCCAAACGCCTTACCCTCGATCCAGGTGAAAGTCGCCTCTTCTCGACTGCGCCCCTCGAGAAACAGCGTGCTCGGACTGAGGATGCCAGAGGAAAACGCTGTTTTCAGCCTGTCGGTCTTTGAGCGTGCGACATCATCTGAACTTTGGCGTGTGGAGAAAATTCCCACTTCACTTCCAAATCTGGAACAACAACTGAGGTCTCGTTGTTCCGATCTACCAAAACTACCAGACCGAAAACTCTTTTCAGGCCACTCGCCCGCTGTTGTTGACTCGAGAAGAAACGCGATTAATGACTACTTTGAAGACTTGCTTGATACCCCTATGGATGAACAAGCAGCTGCGGTCATCTGCCGATTTTTGTCGACAGATGTCATGGAACCCCAGTTCACTGGTATCTCACATGAAAAGGAGGATGCACAAAGCAGGCAGGCACCACAGTCGCACTCAGGCATTCCAACCAAATCCGGATACTTGACTAAAAAGGGAAAGAATTTTGGAGGATGGAAGTCCCGATACTTTGTCCTCGACAGTCCTGAGTTGAGGTATTTCGAAGCACCTGGTGGCGCACACCTCGGTACAATCAAATTACTGAACGCCCGCATTGGTCGACAATCACAATCCGACCCGTCCTCTAATGCAGAGGTAGACTCAGAAAACCAATACCGTCACGCTTTTCTTATCCTCGAACCCAAGCGCAAGGACATGAATAGCCATGTTCGTCATGTGCTTTGCGCCGAAAGCGATGCTGAGCGGGACGAATGGGTGGAGACTTTGTTGCACTACATCGACGAGAGACCCGTGGAGCCAAGACCGCAATATGGGGCGGGCATCCAGTCTTCACACGCCAAGGAGGTGAAAGGGTCTCACAGACTGGGCCATGAAGACGCAGAGTCTAAATCAAACGGAAGTCCACACACCCATAGCAACACGCCTTCTCCCTCGATCGCGTCTAGTCAAACTCCGGAACTCCTCCAGGAAGCTGCGCCAACCTCCAAACCGTACAATATCTCGGGCCCCATGAACGGCGCTGTCATTTCGGATGCTGGAAGCTGGGGCAACAAATCTGCGAGTAACAACAGTGGGAGCAAAGAGCGAGAGCAGAAGAAGCGCAACCTGTTCCATTTCCGGAAGCCGTCATACGAGCAACTTGCTGCGGCGCAGCCGGCTCATCCCAAGAGGTCGGAACTCAATGCTCACCGAGGTGGGCACGTTAGACCGGTGTTCGGAATGCAACTCCAGGAGGCAGTGGAGTACTACTCACCGGTGGACGCGGAGGTCTATCTTCCGGCCGTGGTGTATCGCTGTATCGAGTTCCTCCGCGCCAAGAATGCTGCAAATGAAGAAGGGTTGTTCAGACTTAGCGGGTCGAACATTGTGATTCGGCTGCTCAAAGATCGGTTCAATACAGAAGGTGATGTTGATCTCCTGGCTGAAGATGAGGACTACGATGTGCACGCTGTGGCCTCGCTGTTCAAAACATATCTACGCGAACTACCGTCGACGATTTTGACCCGCGAATTGCATCTTGACTTCCTGAAAGGGCTGGAATTGCCAGAGAAGTCACAAAAGATTGTGACCTTCAACGTTCTGGTACATCAACTACCTAGTGCGAATTTCTCCCTATTGCGGACACTTTCACAGTATCTGCTTGAGGTGGTGCAGAACTCGGAACGGAACAAGATGACCATCAAGAACGTTGGAATCGTGTTCTCTCCGACCCTCAACATCCCGGCGCCCTTGTTCGCCTTGTTCCTGACGGATTTTGAGGCGATATTCGACAAACCCACCGATGGGGAGTCTGTTCGGTCGACCGAGATCGAACGTGGGGAGGGTGCACTTACGCCAGAAGACATCCGATCCCCGCGACGGCAGATGTTTACTGACTTGCCGACGCCCATGTACAATCAAGACAGTTTTGCTCACAATGCCCGAGCTGCGGGTGGCGTCCACGCAAGTGCGCGGGCTGAGTATCAACTTGATCCCTCGCATGACCTGGGATTTGCACCGATCCAACCATCGTACGAGTCTCGCCAATATGTATCAATTCCACACGAGATGCCGATGAGCGCACCCAGATACCCACCACCACAGCCTCCCCAGCAATATGGGGGAAGCAGTCAGTACGGAGGATCAAACAATATGATGGCTCCAGAAAATGCAGCGAGTGCCAGAGCACGACGCCGCGAGAGCTCGATGTTGTTCATGTGAATGACTACGTCTCGTCCTGACGAAGTTCAGAGAAGCGGAGAGGTGATGCACACCTTTCGCACCATTGCTGGATTGTTATTGTTGTCTTTCATTCCCAAATACCCCATTTTGCAGGCGGGTTTATCTTCGTGCGGTTTCCTTTCCTCTCGCGGGAAAATCATTTTGTCCCAGGACAAGCATCTGAGCGGATCTAGCTGTTTTGTACTATCTCCAAAGAGTGGAAGGGGGGCGGGGACCTTCTTCGCCGGCATGTCAATCACTTAATGAAAGCCTTTTGAGTCCATATGAAATTTTGGGGCATGAGTGATGGGACGAACGAAAGGATACGAATGTGAAGATTGTTTAGACGATAAAAGATGATAATCAACTAAGCTAGCAAATTTGGACCAGTAGCGGCGGGATTCAGCTCATGAGGTTGAAGGATGAATGGTCAATCGATCAATCGACATGGTCTAAGGAGGACCCTTTTGCATGTGAATCTTGTACCCTGGCAACATTGATCCTTTCGTCCAGTGGTTGATTCCTGTCGTAGACGATCGATCAGCTGAGTGAGCGACGACGCCGTGCCAGGTGTCAGGGAGAGGTCGCTGGTCGTCCTCATGACGGCAACCAAGTAGTCACGCGCCACATATGATCCTCCTGGCCTCATTCAGCATCCCGATGGTGTTTTAGTTCCGCCCCTCTGGCAAGGGCTTAGTCAGTTGAAATTGGTCCGGGGTAACGAAGTCAGCAAGTAGGAGTGCATGTAGCTTGCTGAGGCGAACGGCAACGGAAAAGGAGACCTTCGGGAAAGAAGACAGGCGAGGGAAGCGAAGGCTCGGATAAGGCACCCGATGCTAAAGATACCAACGTCGGGCCCTACAAAGTTACTACTTCTGTACCTCGTGCTTGTAATCGAATGTTCAACTGCTCAAGACTTACTCGTATCCCTAGATACTTAGGTGAGTAGCAGGCTCATCATCACCTGCAAAATGACATGGCTCTTCCGGGCCACCGCTCTCCTCGTCGTCCGTGGCTGAACACATCCTCCATTTGACACGTCAACAACGTTGGGAGGACAGGTTTCCCAATCAATTGAACTACCCAACCCCTTGCACTCTGATTCCCCTGAAAATTAACAGGCTCCGTCAGCCTCACCAGCCTTATGCATTAAGGCCTGACCCTTTTAGGACTCCGTTGCAACCTCCGATTGGCTGACTTGGGAGGGTCTGGAAGTCAGACTCCACCGCGCGGCCGGAGCTAGTCCAAATATAGTACTTTGTGGATGCCGGGGTCCGACGCCTGCAGCTGCACAAGACCAGATAGACCAGTCAGCCGCGTGCTGTGGTGCCTCGTTCGTTTCGCTACAACAAGCCTCCAGCAAAGCCATTAGCCAAGTCACCCTCCCGTTGTCCAACTAAACAGCTTGTCTTTGTCGCTCTCACTCTTAGTCGTCTAGACAAGCAACCCCCCCTCCCCTTAAATTATAATCTTTTTCCGTCTCCTGCTTCGTAGCCTGAGCTTGAGTCCTCCGTCGAATGACGCCCTACCGTTTCCGCCACTCTTACGTCCTAAAAACTCATGGCTGAGTGTTTGTGGGAGCTGAAGATCACCATCCGGTCTCTTAGCTCCAGGTCATGAGTCAAGGGAGGAGAAATCCCATTGAGCAGTCTGTCCGACTCATTGAGCCGCTGCGCAAGGGATATGAGACTTTGACGTACGGTCCCGCGCATAACAACCCATCCTCGTAGACTCTCAACGGGTAGATCTGCATTATTGGAGGATCCCACCCGCTCTCTCTGGGCCTTTCTTTTGAACACGATGATCCAATAATGCCTGTTGAAGAAGTGCCAAAAACAAGAATCGGGTCTAGTTTGATCATCCTTGGTGCATGGGGTGCGGGTTAGCAGACTAGCAACCGCTGGCTCCGCCTTCTGTAAGCGAATCTACTGGTAGCCTTACCCAGGGGCCGCTCTGTTATACTTCGATTGCATGTCACGTCACGCTACGGAAGTATCGAGCAACAAGGGAAAGCCAATGGCTATGGGATTGACACTCATTACTAAAAGGAGTAGTCAAGCTCCTCGCCTTTTGGGCCATGCCGGGATCCTGGTCGTTGTCTGCTCAACTGCAGTGACAAAGTGACACGAGCAACGAAAATATTTCAAGACACCCGCGCCCCTACCTTCTTCTCCCTTCACCCAGGTCTGGTCCTTCCATCTTCACTTGCTCCTTCCTCTTCACCACCTCTTTCAACGGGTTGTTTCGCTTGGTCGCATTCGGTTGTTCCCTTTTTCCTTTCGACTCTGCCCTTCTCTCAGCACTGCGCTCCTAGACATGGCGGACGAGCCAAGTTCACCCAAGGACGTGCCCCAGGTGATGGCCACCGAAGCTCCCAAGGCTGAGACCTCGGCACCGCCTTCCGTCTCTAGTGGGGAGAACAACAACGAGAAGGCCGCAGCTCACACGGCCACCACTGTCGACCTCGACCGTGTTGGTGAGACGGATGGCTACGTGCTCGACGAAGCCCGCATTCGCGAAAAGCTGGGACTAGCGGCCGATGTCCCCCTCAAGAAATCGAGCGACGGCAAGGTCTTGATTCCCCAGCCCACCGAGGACCCCGAAGACCCGTTGAATTGGTCGAGCTGGAAAAAAGCAGCCATCTTGGTGGTGATTGCGGTCAACGCTGCAACTTCGGATTACTCTGCCGCCACCGGCGCAAGTGCTCTCATTCCTCAGGCGACACAATGGCGCATCGATCCCAATGAGGTCAACCATGCCACAGCTGGGTATGTTGCGATGCCGCTAGTCAATACGTGGCTTAAGCTAACATGTCACTAGCAACACATTCATGCTGGGTGTCGGCGGTATTCTGACGGTCTGGCTCTCTGCCTGGATTGGTCGCCTTCCCGTCCTCTTCTGGTTTGGATGTCTGTCTGCCGGTACCGCTGCCTGGTCTGCCGCCGCCAAGTCCTTCGAATCATACATGGCATCACGTATCTTGAACGGCATGTTTGCTGTTGCAGGCGCAGGTGGTGGCCTGATGTGGATCAAGGACGTCTGGTTCTTCCACGAGCATGCCAGGAAGATCAACATCTGGAGTACTGCCATTATCTTGTCCCCCTTCCTGGGTCCGCAGTTCATGGCCGCCATCCTCAGTGTGAGCACATGGAGAACAGGAATGTGGTTAAACTTCGGCATCATCACATTGGGATTGGCTTTGACTGTTATTCTTGGGGACGAGACATTTTACCCAAGACATCTGATGCCAGATCGAGTCCCAAAGCGCAAGAACCGTCTTCTCCGAGTCGTCGGTGTGGAACAGTACAGGACCAAGTACACCACCAACACTTTCCTGGAAGCTGGAAGCCGATTGGGATACACGGTGCTCAAGCTGCCGGTGTTCCTGACTTGTCTCTTCTACTTCTTTGACTGTAAGCGGACTTCCTTCGAGTGCTACAAAGCCAAGCTGACCTCATCCAGTTCCCTGGACGATCGGAAACAACACCACCATCTCGGTCTTCATCATTCCTGCGTATAACTTTGACTTCCGCAACCTCGCGGCCGTCTACACGGCTCCCGTCGTCGGCGCGATCCTGGGACTTGTCATTGGTCACTTCATGTTCGATTTCATTGCCAAACTATGGGCGAAGCGCCACAACGGAATCATCGCGCCCGAGAACAGACTGGTTATCTTGTGGCTCGTGCTGCCATTCAAGCTCATCGGCTACAACCTGATTGGCACGACCTTGCATCATGCTCCCGCCTGGTCTTACTGGGTTCTAGTTGTTGGATGGGGAATGCACAACTTTGCCACCATTGTTACCACCTCGGCGGTGGGCGCGTACTTGCTGGACGCGTACCCGGAGGCTGCTGGCGAATGTGCGGCCTTGCTCAACTTTGCCAGAACACTGGGTGGATTCATCATTGGGTACGTGTCAATACCCGCATTGTGTTTTTGTTCTTCCGTAAACTAATATTTCTTGTCAATCCAGGTACATCCAGATCAACTGGGCCACCAAAGCTGGGACACAGACAGAATACGGCATCCAGAGCGCTATCATGGGAGCCGCATTCTTCGTGGTCGTGTTCCTGCAATTCTTTGGGGCTAAATTGAGGCATGCACAAGGACCGTTGAACTTCAAGACTTACTAGGTCCGGCAGACGCGGAACTTGACCAGGAGTTGGTCGCGTGGGTATGGATAGTATCGCGACCGAATGTTGGAAAAGACGGAAGAATAGCAGAGACCATACACTTTAGCTTTGTAGTAGTGTCTAGATCGGATTAGCGACAGATTTACTGAATGCATGCCAACCTATCTATGCTGGCTTTTTTTGGGGAAATGTTGAAACAGGTCAACGAAGGGGCACGAAAGGGGAAAAAATGCCTCGCAGCCTCGCTTAATCAGCCGGCGACGCCGGATTGGCCGGTCGACGTCATTCTGATTTGCTGCCCGCGCCGTCGACTGTGATTGGCCAGGATGGAGCTTCGTGCTGCCCTTTGCATCAGAAGCAAAACCAAAAGCTCCTCCACCTGTTTGATAAGTTTTCTCTGCTTTTGCTCCTTCGCGCACCACGATAAGGACCGCCCTCCAACTTAAAGTCGATTGATGCTCCTCCGAAATGTCGCTGGCCAGGTCGTCTCGTAGCGCTCAGGTAAGAGAGAGCTCACCCTCCCCAAACTGCGTCGAGTACTAGAGATCTAATCGCACATGTTTTTCGCTTCTCTTCCGCAGGCGCTACTCCGTGCTGCTCAGCGGGCAACCAGGCCACACGCAACTTCGCCCTTCCTCGCAAGATGTGAGCAGCTTCTCTCCACGTGCTGCACCTCAGGTCGAAGCTAATATACTCGTTCCCCTCGCTCTAGCCTACGCAACGGTCGAATCGGACATCTTCAAGCCTACAAAATATGGTGGGAAATACACGGTGACATTGATTCCTGGTACGATATGGCCCTCGAGCTCTACCGCGTGGTTGTGCTCACTCGTGGAAACCCGCAACAGGTGACGGTATCGGTGCCGAAGTCGCCGAAGCAGTCAAGACGATTTTCAAGGCCGACAATGTCCCCATTGAGTGGGAGCAAGTCGACGTGTCGGGCGTCGACTCGGGAGACAAACACTCGGAGGACCTCTTCAAGGAGTCGATAGCGTCGTTGAGGCGGAACAAACTCGGGTTGAAAGGTATCCTGCACACGCCCATCGAGAGGTCGGGCCACCAGTCGTTCAACGTGGCGCTGCGGCAGGAGCTCGACATCTATGCCTCGGTGGTTTTGGTCAAGAACATTCCTGGCTTGGAGACTCGGCACAAGAACGTCGATCTGTGCATCGTGCGTGAGAATACCGAGGGCGAGTACTCGGGGCTTGAGCACCAGTCGGTGCAAGGCGTGGTCGAGTCGTTGAAGATCATCACCCGGGCCAAGTCGGAGCGAATCGCCAAATTTGCCTTTTCGTTTGCCCTGGCCAACAACCGCAAGAAGGTGACTTGCATTCACAAGGCCAACATTATGAAGCTGGCGGACGGTCTGTTCCGCAACACGGTCAAGAAGGTCGGCGAAGACTATCCCAGCCTGGAGGTGAATGACATGATTGTCGACAATGCGTCGATGCAGGCCGTGTCGCGACCTCAACAGTTTGATGTTATGGTCATGCCCAATCTGTACGGGGGTATTCTCACAAACATCGCCGCAGCGCTTGTCGGCGGGCCTGGTGTGGTGCCCGGCTGCAACATGGGTCGGGAAGTTGCCGTCTTCGAGCCAGGGTGCCGACACGTCGGTCTCGACATTCAGGGCAAGGACCAAGCAAACCCCACTGCCCTTCTTCTCTCGGGCACCATGCTGCTCAGACACCTGGGTCTTGACGAGCACGCCAACCGCATCTCACGGGCGGTGTACGATGTGATTGCGGATGGGTAAGTTTTGGGAGGTTTTATGAGGAAGAACGCGGGCTAACTGGATTCCAGCAAGGTGCGAACTCGCGACATGGGCGGCACGGCTACCACGCATGAATTTGTCAGGACGATTCTGGACAAGATGGAGGCCGAACTGTAAGAACTGTAAGCCTGGGGAGGTGGTTCTGAAGC
>WJFF01000247.1:20329-30550 GCA_011800825.1 Fonsecaea pugnacius | reverse complement strand
TGGTCCTCGATTCAAGATAATGCACCTCTAGGAGCTATAGGGTCCATCAACGGGTTCACATTGTGGTCACCAGCCATTGGGCTTTGGTATACACCTGATTAGTGTAACAGTTCCATCACTCTCACAAGACCTTGTCAGATTCAACGCCGCTAACAGGCTGGTTACTCAGTGCCCAACCTCAGCCTTCTTCCTCTGCTCGACACCCTTCGGGCCTCCTGCCTGTGTCTTCAAGTTTCTTAATCCCACTCATCGTCCTTCGTTTGGCAGACTGCGTTGAAGAGACCTCAATTCCCTGGGTATCTTTTTGTCCTCTATACGAATGCTGTCCCAACCCGATTGCCTCCCTCTGACTCTTGTTCTCGAACCGTGCCATCTCAGTGAAGCCTAATGCCAACAGTGACCTGTCAACTGTACAAGTCTTGTCCTCTTTGAAAAGAACAGCAGACATCGAGTCCTACACTAGTCCTCCTTTGCCCAATCCAACCGAGATTTACCTTATTGTGGTTCCTCTCCCCCTCCCTGGGTTGACTCTCTCCTGTCCCAGAGCGCAGTTACTCCATGGGTTACGCACACGCCACGTTCTTCTTGCGTCGATGCTTTCCTTTTCATCCAACATCTCTCGGATATTAGGCACATCGGCTCCTCTTGAGAGCTGGAATGAATCGTCTTGCTTTAAGATCACGATGGACGCCCGAGAAAGCATTCCCCTGCAGCATCAACCACAGACATCTGTGTGCTTTTATGGCAGTCAGAACACTTTTCCGTTCCGGCATGCCAATATCCAATGTTCTGAAAGGACTATAGTTGACTTGAGATGTCCATAGGACAAAGATTCGACGAACATTGAAGGTGAAATTGACACGAGACTGACCAAACTTGGTCATTTTGGCCATTACATTGCCGCAGACTCAATTGAGCAAGAGCACCTTTCAAACCTACTCACTCACGAATCCATCTTTCTGGAGTCCTTGGGGATATCTGCCTACGAAGAGGAGATCATAAGGGGACACAATCATGTCAAAAAGGAGACGCCGTGAGGGCATCAGCTGTTCTACTCCTTCGCCCTCGTGCGATTCGACCGATCTCACATTGCATTTTCCTCTAAGAAACACTTGGAGAACGGCTGTGCCCATTTCCCGACCCGTAGGAGTGGCTACGAGCCATGATACGAGGCTTGAATTGAAAGGGCTATCATTTCCAATGCTGAGGCAACGCGACCAGCAATGAAGTTGAACATCTGTCAATACGCCATCTTGCCTCAGCCTCCTCAATACTGGAAGTACGATCGTCAGCTTTTCCAGTTGATCGATTTCGAACTTCTTCCTGCACGACGAATCCTGAATCTACTCTTTCCTAGGTAACGACGCAATCAGTCCCGTCTCATACAGGCTCTTGACTAACTTCACCTCAGGATCTATAACTAGGTCAGTCCTAGCGAGACATATCACAGACACTTCACTAAGACTTCTTAACAATTGTCATGTTGCTGCAACCCCTCGACTCTGATACCTTACCAAGCAAGATTTCCCGGATGTTGAAGCTCAGTCACTTACGTGGAAAAGGAGGAAACATATTAGAGTTTACACACCGGGGTTATCATGTTTTGACACACTATATCAACGCCTCTATTCAGAAAAGAGAACTGGGAAGTTTACCGGATGATGAATCACGAGCAAATATGGCCTAAGACCAAGCTACGTAGAGCACTCTGTACGGTCTGCTCACCAACGAGACACGCAGTCGATATTCGCTCAGCACAACTTGAGAGACCTACCTGGGTGTTGGAGCAGACGAAGAGACAAAGAGACAACCTAACAAAACACCACCAGACTTGGACTCGTTCGAAATTAGACATTCTGGGAAGCCAACAGGTTTGGGTGCTAAGATATTTGTTCATTGTCACAAACAACTGTCGCACGCATGGACTACGTCTGTCAGTTGTAGATGACTTAACTGCCGCGTCTGATACACGAGCGAGTCAACACTAGTTCTTTGGGGGGAACGAGGGAGGATCGACGACATGGCCAGCTTACCCGCCGGAACGACCCGGGAGAGGAAGACTAGAAGTGTTCTATATACATAACTTATGTTGAGGCTTTGGTGGGAGGTACATACATGATACATCCCCGTAGGAAAGTGGTGATTATCCGCTATCATGGCATGTTTTATGCTCTGAACGGCATTTTACTGTTGACTGGACCGGATCGATAGAGTCAGCCTGAGCCCCCCAGTGTAGAAATTCTTTTCGAGAAGCCAGACGCTATGCACCGCACCGTAACGACGAGTGACAAAGTCTGACTTGCTTCCGTGTTGGGATAATAAGAAGATATTCTTTGTTCAATGGTTCTGCAGCCTTCAAGAACTATCTTTCTCTCTTGATGTCTCTTCATATTTGAGGAAGAGCAAAACAGAATCTGGCTCTTTGTCTGGTTACAGCCCAGATTAATGATTCATGCCCATCTACCCCTTGACCTCGATGCGCTGCTCGGCAGTCTTCCCCTGGAGCTCGATCCAGCGGTCGTTGGCGGCTTCCTCGTCATCGTCGTCCAGGCCACGGTCAGCCTTCTTCATGCCGGCGACAAAGGCGCTCTTGGAGAAGAGGAAGTCGACCTGCTCGAGGGTCTTGCCGCCGGTCTCGGGGCACAGGAAGAAGACGAAGACGACGGCCACGAGGTTGCCGCTGAGGACCCACAGCCAGAACTTCCAGCCCACGTTGGTCAGGCCGATGGGACCCGCGAAGACAGTGATGAAGGTCATCAGCCACTCGCCGAAGCCCGTGAACGCGCCGCCAATGTGTCGGTACTCGAGCGGCGCGATCTCAGAGCAGTACAGCCACACGCAGCCCTGCCAGGCATACCCAAACACAAACAGAAAGGCGAAGATGATGCCAATCCCCGCCCATTGAACGGAATGCGTCGCCGGCACGGCTTGCAGGACGGTGAAGATGAGCATCAACACGGACATGACGCAAGCCCCGTAGAGAAGAACCGATCGGCGTCCGACTTTCTCGATGGTGAAGTAGAGCGGGACACAGCCTAGGGCGAAGCAGATGTTGAGGATCCCTGCGAGCAGGCTGACTAGGGAAGGGGCAGCACCGACTCGGCTGAGGATGACGGAGCCTGGTTTTACACCATGGTTAGCCTCCGAACACGATTCTTTGCGAGAGGGGGCATGGGACGGTACTCCAATAGGCAAGCAACGAAGAGCCCATCCACTCTCTGATCATGGGAAGCCAAAAGCAGATGCAGAGCCGTCGGATGATCTTCATGGGCGTGCGGTCGATGATGCCACTAGTAGTGAATGCCTTCCAGTGTAAACTTGACTTTGCCTCCTCTTCTGCTTCAATGGCAATGAGAATCTCGCGCTTGATCCTCTGGACTTGTTCCGAGTCGATGGGTGCGTCATTCAGGCGTTCTAGGGCATCGTCGCCTTCGGCGTGTCGGTTCTTCGCATAGTAGTATCGCGGTGTGTCCGGGAGGAAGAGCATGCATCCGCCTGCAATGAGTGCAAAAATACATTGAAAAGCAATGGGAACTCTCCAGCTCCATTGGCCATCGGACTTGATGCAGCCGTAATCTATCCAGTACGCCAGCGGGACACCGCTAATAAGCACTGCAGGACGCCATTAGCACAAGATGGACGATCTTTGTCACCGAACACGACAGGCTTAAAAAGAACGCGTCGGTCTTCGAAAGGTCTTGACTCACTTATGGCATTGAATGCATTGGCTGGGCCACGGTCCCCGATTTCGACGCCCGTCTCAGCCAAGTAGGTAGGTACAGCGCTGGAGATGCAGCCGATAGCAAAGCCAGTGATGATCCGACCAACAGTGAGTTGTGCCACAGAGTTGGCTGTCGCTTGAATGATTGAGCCAACAACGGCGGCAGCGTTGCCCAAAAGTATAGTCCCTCTCCGGCCAATCTTGAAGGCAAAGGTGGCCACGATCAAACAGGTGATACATGCCGACAACGAGTACGAGCTGGAGATCCAGGGTATGACCCATTCCCCAGTCGGATTGTCAATCGCATCCAGGAATGGCTTGTGCAAAACGACGCCACCGAGCACGCCAGCATCGTACCCATACATCATGAAGGATGTCCCGCAGATGAACTTCATCAACCAGTAGAGGCTTCGACCTCGGAGATTGATAAGGACTCCCATTTTCGCAGGTCAAGAACCGTGTAAGAACAAGGTGGTTGTGGGCGAGAGCAGATGACTTTTCCAGTCCAAGATTGACGGGTGTCTTCTTTCGTACTTGAATCCAGGCCAGCCTAAACTGCTGACATTGCGAGTGTTATTATACCCGGAGAAAAAGATGTGTCAATCCAGCAGAGTCAATGAGCTCCACAAGAACAAATGCGCATCTCCGCAGTTCCATGGAATTGTACCGACTTGGGCATACACCTTCAATAGCCTACTTGTACCCAACATATGGGTAGCCAGCAAGTGGATACTATTGGGCACGAAACATTGCGCCGGGTTGGAGAAAGGTCCCTGCTGCTGATTGTCAGTGGGGATAGTGTCAGAATGTCTGGCAGTAGAGAGACTAAATGGGAAAATACGTAGGTAGTCAATTGATCACAGTATACTCGGTACATACATCGTGACTTGCGGAGCCTCATCCGTTTTGCGTAGCTGGTGGACGAGGCTAAAGAGCGTAGCGGGCCAAGCGAAGCCCATTTGGCGCATAGGCCGTCCTACCAGCCAGTTACTGTTGCGCTCGGGGAAGCGGTTCGACGGTGCAACTCGGGGCAGGCATTGACCGCGGGTTGGCTTGAAGGAGAGATCACAGAAGGTAAGCATCCACGCATCGCAGTATGCAAAGCCGTTCAGAGAAAGTTGCGCCATGGTGAACCCCGCATAAGTGGACATCCGAACAAGAGCCTGCCGAGGAATCTCCTCGAGTCAGAAGTTCTTGACAAGACCTTGTCCCAAACTTGGCTTACACAAAGTCTTCCACCGGAGAGATTCCCGACGGCACTGTCGAGTGGCAAGGATGGTGTCCTAAGAGGAAGACCAAATCCGACAACTTGTTTGGCCACGACTGCGAGAGGTCGCCGTCCCCGATTCGCGCTTTCATGATGACTTCTCTAGCTTCATAGTAGATCTCCAAGGCTCCGACGCGTTTAAAAGAAAGAGTGCTTCATTGCGCTGCTATGCTGATGCCCAAGTTGTCTTCATCAGCCCGGACAATTGTTTGGAACAACTTCGCTGGCGAGCCCTGGAAGATGGCAAGAAGGTATTGGTGAACCATACGCCATCAAACGCGGGTGGTGGCAGCTGGATACCGCAACAATTGTGACGCCTGAAGCAAGAAAACTCGCTTGCCTCCTGGATGCCATGGAACAACCCGGTCTGGGGCGCGCCTTGAGTCTCACAGAAATCCAGCAAAATGGTCTTAAGGTGAATTTAATGGTAACGGGTATGGTGCCATCAACCATCAAGGTATCAGATTGAGAAAGGCCAATGGTTTTTTGACCTTGAATGGAGTATCTTGACCACCATCAAGACTGTCACCTCCTCCATCCCATGTGTCGCTGCCGTGCATGATTTCCGGGTGTTGGTGGAGGAGCTGAAACCTGAAGTCTTCGACACTGTGCGATTATATTGTCACACCAAGCAGGATGACTGATGTTGCTGACGCAGCCGTTGTGATGAAGAAACCAACGTGTGGAATCTTCTGGGATAAGTTGCGACCAGGAATGCCGGGAGACATCCCCACCCTTGAGGAACTGCAACGGCTGCAAGGCCGACGTTGACGTTTTGCTGCCACAGTGCCCAATTCATGGTGGCCCGACACCATCCGAGATATTGGCCACCATGCCGCTCGTTGATCGCCGAATAGAGCTTCTCGGTGGTATGGGCGCCATGGGAAATTCAGTAGTCAGTTATCTCCTATCCCACATCCGGATGGAGTTCAGGAAGCCCTTTTCAAACCTCCCAACGGAATATCTATTTGGGCATGTCCACGTTTGCAGACTGCTGTGCACAGAAATGCAGAGCATGTATAAAGAAAGAGCAGCGTTGAGGTTGACCTGCTTAAGCACTGATATTGACTGGAGCTTGCACTGGTCGCTATACGCTGTTTGGACTTGCCATAATTAGTGCTTGGTCTGTGTATAGAAAACCGAAGCCTTAGTCAGATGTCTTGTTTCGCCACCATAGCTATTGGACTTGAGTGGCGTTGAACAACCAATGAACGTGTATCAATTGCCTCTTTCCAAATCAGGGAATTTGCAAAGGTCCATGTCCAAGTCACAACTCTAATTGACATATTCGTACGCAATTGTTCGGCTGCCTTGGGAGATGTGGGTGCAAGATGGGCCATGGTTGGTCTTCCGCCGGGACTCTCAGCACGCTATTGTGACGGGTCGGTCGATGCGATGGAGGCTGGGATATGGTCTCGTCCTTGTAAACCTTCGATAGGATGTGAGGGTATTCCTTGACAGAGACCAAATGCAACTTGATTAGCAAGAAGATGATCACTACTGTTTCGTCTTGGGAGCTGTCCAGATCGAAACAGCGCAGTCGTCATCTCAGGAATATGGTAATCAGTGATGGTATAAAAGGCTGTATGCAGTCTCGTGTCTCATCTCTTCCACGCAGTGCAGCAATCCTGTTTGTCCGAAGCAAATAGTCAATCAAAAACTGCGTTCTCCCAAGCGACTCACCATGGGCATCGACTTTACAGTCTTCAAGGGTTCCGAATCCGGTGAGATCGTGGAGTCCAAGGGCCACCGCGACGTAGGCCCGACACAAGCTCTAGTCGCATTGTCGCATTGTGGTGTTTGTGGTACTGATTCCCATTACCGGCATGCCGACCAAGGATTGGGTCACGAAGGAGTTGGTGTTATCACAGAGATCGGAAGCATGGTCGAAAAGCTCTCGGACTTGAGAGTCGGTGACCGGGTCGGAATGGGATGGCTCCAAAGAACGTGCGGTTACTGTAAATTTTGTTTGACCGGTGAGTGGCTCATCAATCTGCGAGTGACTCTTCGCCTGAGAGCTGCTCAACGAAGTATGCAGGACCGGTCGTCTTCGACCAGGGCAGGATACTGAGGCTAACTTCAAGTCCAGGCAGGCAGTTCAAGTGTCAGAACGGTGATCAGTTTGGGACGGCAAACTTGGATCAAGGGTGTTTTGGTACGGGTGTCGCTTGGGACGTGAGCACGCTCTTCAAGATTCCAGACGAAATCTCCTCCGAATCTGCGGGGCCATTAATGTGTGGTGGTGCCAGTAAGTTTACCAGCCCGCCCAACTCTGACTGTCTACCATTGGCGAACTCGCTGCTAAGGAGTGTCTTGGACAGCCGTTTGGGGCCCCTTATACGAGTATGGATTCCAAGCAGGTGATCGGATCGGGATTATCGGGATCGGTGGACTCGGACACTTGGCTATTCAGTTTGCCTCGAAGATGGGAATGGAGGCTGTCGTTTTCTCCGGTACCGAGAGCAAGAAGGAAGAAGCGATCCAGTTTGGCGCGAGGGAATTCTACGCCACCAAGGGAGTTACAAAGTTCGAAGGAATCGAGCCTGTCGACTGCTTATTGATCACGACTTCGGTACTACCTGATCTCTCATTGTAAGCTTCAACACTGCCAGTCTCAGGGGTGGAGACGAACACTCACACTGAACAGGTATCTGCCGGTATTGGCACCGTATGCGAAGATATTCCCACTCACCGTCAGCATGGACAATATCCCAGTCCCTGCTCTGCCGTTTGTCATGTACGGCTATTCAATAATCGGATCTGGGGGAGCTCATCCACAGTCTGTAAAGGCGATGTTGAGATTCGCCGCAGAACATTCAGTCAAACCGGTCATCGAAAAGTTCCCGATGACACAAAGCGGCGTCACCGATGCCATGAAGAAGCTAGACGAGGGAAGCGTAAGATACCGTGGGGTCCTTGTTGTTTAAGAAGGGCAAAGGCTTCAAGAACAGACGTTGCATTAGGCATGGATGGAATGTCGTGGGGAGTTGAAATCAACACTGAAGCATCAATACATAAAATGTTCGAATGACAAAATGACGCGCAGCCCGAGACGCGACGCGTTCAACCTGATTGATTGGACATGAGCTTCAACCATCGCAGTCTACACATTTAGGTAGGCATCGATCTGAATGATATAACTTCTTGGTTCGACACGTGAGATAGCTTCCCAGAAACTTCTGCATCTCTGTCCACCATGCAATGACCGCTCCAAAACCATGGCTGAAGGAGTTAACACTGACCAAGTTACAACGACTTGCAACCGCACTAGGCACGCCATGCTCCGGAACGAAGCTTGCACGTATAGAAGAAATCAGTCGCGCAGCGTCCGACGCTGTAAGAGATGAGGACAGCAGGGGCAGCGTGTCCAGCTTGAGTCTGTTGAGCATAGATATGGGCATCAGAAATCTGGCCTTTGCGCATCTCACGGCCTCATTTGAAGAGGTCACCCAACCACGAAGGTATATACAATACCGCAGGCCGACTCTACAAGCATGGCGTCGTATAGCAGTGGCGGAATCATTGAACAGCACGAGTGGCCACCTAGACTCAGCGCCGGAGACATCGATGTCCACAGTGACCGAAATAGCTGATGTGGCCAAAGAGTCATTCGAGCCTATTGACTACGCCAGGCATGCATACAATCTTATCAAATACATGCTACGGACTTACGAACCCAATCACATCCTGATCGAGAGACAAAGATTTCGGTCAGGCGGACAATCGGCAGTTCAAGAATGGACCCTCAGGGTTGGTGTCTTTGAAGGCATGCTTTATTCCGTTCTACGAACTCTAGCTGAGGAGCATCAGCTGCAGCTGAGCATAGAGCCAATGCAGCCTCCCCGGGTCAACAGGTACTGGCTTGAGGGGCACCGGGGTCTGCTGGGCTCGAAAGAGAAAAAGCTGGTCGGTCGCGACGTGAAGAAGGCTAAGATTGACCTTGTTGGAAATATGCTCAGAGACGAAGATTCAATTTTCTGTGTTGGAAAGGGCGTTCAGCAGGAAGCAGCCGACTTTGTATCGCGTGTCAACAAGCATTTGAAGGGCGGGCGAGCTGCTACATCCAACATGTCAAAGCTAGATGATCTGGCCGACTCGCTTTTGCAGGGATTGGCATGGATCCATTGGCAAGATAACAGACGACGTATCGAATTCCTGGGACGAGATGCAGTTGATATGGAGTCTGGAAGCTTATTGTGAGGTCGTGGCTGGCTGCCCTGGTAAACGGCTAGATCGTTTACTTGGTCACTGACCCTTGACTCCAAGTTCAGTTGTTTACGCACCACTTGGGACAGAAATGTCAACTACCATCTGCTTCTTGGGGAGTCACAACAGCTGTTTTAAGACAAGCCGCCCTACACACCGCTGCTGAAGTAGAAGGCCCCGAGAGATTCAAGTTCATCTTGTATTCCTACTTGCTTCCTTTCCAAGAGTTAATGTCATCATCCGAGACCGCAGTTGACACATCCTTGCAGCATTTGAGAACGACGCATCCGTCCGAGATGCGGCTGAATTTGCATCGTCAAATCATGCATGCTGACACCACCTCCAAATCTACCAAGATGTGTCCCTGACCAAGAAAGAATCATGAGGCAATTGGGAGGTACCGCAGGAATAAGCAACGATCGGGGAAGGTGAAGGTGCTGGCACTGGACGTTACGCTCGATCGATCAAGGGTTGGGTAAAGAGGCGTGGAATCTTGCGAGCGGGTGTGTCTGTGCGACTTGGCTGGAAAGGGAACAGAGCAGGTCGAAGGAGTCGGTCATGGACTGGTCCAGATCAAGAATGTAACTGTTACACGCGTGAGGGACCCGAATGATCGGTTCAAGTCCAAAGATCGGACGGATATCAACGTCGGATGTCGTTTCAAGGAACGGAAAGTCGCACCAGATCTGAAATGAGGAAACCTGCGAGATCCCGTCGTCGACAGGGCGGAGTGGAATGTGGAGGTGCAGCCGTCACAAGAGTCGAGAAAAATGCGTTCGCTGTTTTGTCATAAATGGTAATATTGGTGCTCGTCCCCATTCTCACAATTGCCATCTTCTCCTCTTGCTCAAGTGCTGCCAGGTGCGTCTAATTCAACTGTTTTCTGTCTCAGACACCCAAGTCCTTGATAATGCAGCACGCTCTGTGTCTCGTGGCCATCTCTCTCCTTTCTCAGGTGGCCTTTGCCTCGCCTCATCCGCAAGCAATCGCGACACCCTGCATTGAGGCGGACACGAATCCCGGCGCG
>WJFF01000247.1:592-16272 GCA_011800825.1 Fonsecaea pugnacius | reverse complement strand
TTTAGAATTGACTTCCACAACCGACAACACACTGTTGCTGGTTCAAGATGAAGATCCTCATCACAGGAGCAGGCGGGTTTCTGGGCCAATTTCTCGCCCGCGAACTACTCCAAAACCCGGAGCACAAGGTCGTCCTGACAGACATTATCGACGTGCCTGTACCCAAGGGGGCTAAGTACCCGCAAAACGCGACATGCGTCAAAGCTGACCTGCTGAAAGACCGCAGCGTCGTCACGCCGGATCTGGATGCGGCGTACATCTTCCATGGCATCATGTCCGCGGGCTCGGAAGCAAACTTCGACCTGGGCATGAGTGTCAACCTGGAATCGACGAGATTGCTCCTTGAGACGATCCGACAAGTCCGCCCGGGTTTGAGGGTCATCTACTCGTCCAGTGGAGCTGTCTATGGCCGCCCTCTGCCCGAGGTGATCACAGAAGACGTCCTCCCCACGCCTGAGGGTTCCTACGGCGCCGCCAAGTTCATGTGCGAGATCCTTATCAACGACATGACTCGGAGGGGGTACATTGATGCCTTTATCATCCGATTTCCCACCATCACCGTAAGACCGGGGAAGCCAGCACCAGCAGCCTCGGCCTTTATCTCGGGAATCATCCGCGAACCCTTAGCGGGCAAGGAGTGTGTTTTGCCTGTCAAGGATCGCGCGTTTCCCAGCCACGTGTGCTCGCCCAAGACGTTGATTCACAACCTCGTCTACGCGCTCACACTGCCCTCGGACGCTCTGCCGAGCCACAAGCGCGTGGTCAACGCCCCGGGACATGTAGTCACGATTCAGGACATGCTCGACGCCCTGGCCAAGGTTGGCGGCGAGGACAAACTCCAGTACGTCAAAGAGGAACATGATGAACCCATCGCCAAGATTCTGTATTCGTGGGCCGTCAAGTACGACAACTCGTTGGCGTACAAGCTGGGGATGAAGAAGCCGGACAGTTTTGAGCAGTCGGTGCGGGAGTTTGTGGAGTACATGGAGGAGCAAGAACGGTTATCCTAGGTATTGAAGAGCAAAAGGATCGGGAGACTTCGAGGAAAGGAGGATGGAGAATTCTCTCCCAGGTGTCAATAGTGGCCATGTAGGAGTCATATTGTGCTGGGACAATGTTGAAAAGTATGTAAATCTGTTGATCTCAATAAACCCTCTGCTCTATCGACACCAGCTCTAACAACTACTCATTCCTCTCTCACTGTCTCTTTGCCCCGGATCTTTTGAAAATCTTGCCCTTTTGACATGTTTGAATCTGCTGTGCTCATGAAATGCATTGTCCATTGTCCATTGAATACTCAATACCTAGTAGGTAGGTAAACACCGAGGCTCTATCTTTACGGGTTATCATCGGCGCATCCTCCGTCCATGTTTCTCAGCGCCGGTGTCTCGGGGGTAAATCGAACAAGGTATACAGTCGACCGACACACCACGGGAGCGGTTGGATTGCCACAATATGGATCCGCATTATGGCTACAACATTCACATCGGGGTAGAAGCCGACGTTGGCCGATCGAGTGCATTTTCCCTCTGTGAGTGAGACATCCACCGTAGGCGACTCGATAAGATATGGGGATGGGTTTCAGCGTCCGTCTTTCTTTGCTCAGCCCAAATACCTAGGGAGGAGGAGTCTAGGTAGTATCCGAATTATGACATGGAGGGGGAAATAAGACCCCAGACAGAAATTGCGTATCTTGTAGTAATATGTGCGTATGACAATCCAACATGGGTCGCCCCTCCACCCCGCCAATTCTGGCAACTCTACCAAATTCGTTGCCTGATTCGTATTTTTTCTTGCTTGGCCCCGCATGCGGAGAAAACGCCGGTGAAACGACATCATTGTTTGCCCATCCATCATGTACCGTTAAACTGATTGAAACAATAGGGCGTAGGCGAGACGTTATCATATCTCCTTTTTTTTTCGGCACTTGGGAAAGTATTTGGCACAAATCCAAGGGTGGTTATTCTCTTTGACGATCTGAAAGGGGAAAAAGGACAAGACTTTACTCTGTTTCTTTATTCGTCTGTGTTTCTTACTACAGTAGGTAGAAGGATACTCGGCGACTTTGCTGCCGCTGCTACCAGAGTGTGAGCTTTGGTCTTTGGCGCAAGTGGTCAACAGTGCATCTAGAGAGAGCAGGGAGAGAACATCTCAGGATCCCAAAAGAACCAGTGGAACAACATACCTGAAAACAACTGAAAAACTCCACTCTGCGCTGAACGCCAGACACGAGTCAGAAAGGCGATTTACACCCTCCAATTCAATCGTCCAACCTTCTCCCCCCTGTCCTTCGACACACCATCACACACACAGAATGCCGGATCTCTCACAAAACATCTCGGTGCGCATCCTCAAGGCCGCCGAGGCCGGGGGCTACGGCGTGCCCGGCGTGGTGTGCTACAACTTCGAGGCCATCATCGCGTGCCGCAAGGCCGCCGAGGCCAAGAACTCGCCCTGCCAGATCCTGCTGTTCCCCTGGGCGCAGGAGTACGCGTACGACAACATGGTGAACCTGGCCGCTGACGTGTGCCGGAGCGCAAAGGTACCCATGTCGCTGCACCTGGACCACGCCCAGAGCGAAGAGGCCATCAAGCACGCCGCCCACACGGGCAAGTTCGACAGCATCATGGTCGACATGTCCCACTACGAAAAGGAGGAGAACCTGGCCCGCACCACCGAACTGGTCAAATACTGCCACGACCTGGGCATCGCCACCGAGGCCGAACCCGGCAGGATCAACGGCGGCGAGGCTGGCGTCCAAGACACGGGCGATCTCGAGGGCATCCTGACCACCCCGGACGAGGCAATGCAGTTCATCAACACGGGCATCGACTTCCTGGCCCCTGCCATCGGCAACGTGCACGGCCCTTACAACGGCGTCGAAAACATCAAGCTGGACTTCCCCCGCCTGGCGTCCATCCGGGAAGCCTCGCGGGGCAAAGTTACCCTGGTCATGCACGGCACCAACGAGTTCACCGCTGACATCTTCAAGCAGTGTGTCGACGCCGGCATGACCCGCTTAAACGTGAACCAGATCGTGCTATGGAAGTACGAAGAGTACGCCCGGCAGAAAGCCGGCAGGACCCCGCTGACCGAGTTCATGGAGGAGGGCACCAAGTTGATCCAGGAAAGGATCGAATGGATGATGGACGCCGTGGGCAGCACCGGTAAAGCAGGCGATGTCAAAATATGAGAGACTAGACACAGCGTGGAGTGGCTATGGAGGGGCGTGAGAAAAGTGTCCACACCGAGAATGCCATCCATAGAAGTCAGAATAGGACGGTCGCATTTTAGACATTTTGGCAAGGTAGTATGGTTGAGGACGCTTCTTCTCTTTGAACAGGTCCGTTGGTAGATCAGTCCAATGGACTTGGACAAGATCAAATTGGATCGGGTTGGGTCAGATCTATCATCCCATCATGGTCGGGTATTTAGCCATGACATCGGTGGAAAGTGCTTCTCACTTTGCTGTCTCTCCAACCACCTGGCCGTGTTGAGCCTTATTCTCTCGCTTGAACGCTAGCCAGCATCCGTTCACTTCGAGTCTGCTCCAACACTCTCCTTGATCGCGGCTTCCGTCGGCTTCTTATCCTTCGCCTCTTCATCATCGGCTTTCTTCTCATCCTTCTTGATTTCTGGCTCATCGTCCTTTAATGTGATCACTTTGGCATCCTTCTCTTCGTCACTGTCACCTAGACTAAACGGGTCGTTTTCCGCCACAGGGCTCGGATCGATACTTTGTAGAGGTTGCCATTTGCTCGATTTTGTCGTCGACCCCACTGCGGGCTTGGGAGAGGCGCTATACATGTCCCTAATCTCCTCCGGCGGCCCATCTTGGAAGGAAACCTTTCGATTCGTGCCTGGCGACGGTCGCCGATCTGGTCCTTGGACTCCTCCGGAACGGAAGAGGTTCGGATTAGCCAATGGCCGACTCGATGTGCGCGGCGGAGCATCGCCATCGCGGAGCTCTAGTTTTGAAAAGTCGTCGCCGATAGGCTGCATATCGGCGTCGTAGCGTTGGAGATCTGCGCTACGACGCATTTCGGAACTCCGGCGGCCTGTGAAGGGCGATTGTGCTGATGGTCGTGCAGGAAGAGGTGGCTGACCCTGTGTAAACTCTGCATCGTCGTCTTCACCATCGATCTTCTTCTTGAAAGCACTAATCCAGCTGTTCACAGTCTTCTGTGTTTCCATAAAACCTTTCCGGATATTATCGCGAATCTCGGGAAGATCGTCTGTTGCCAAAAATCTGAGTATGCGTAGATATTGTGAATGAGCATAGACTTACCATCAATGAAGCTCCGCCACGGCACATCATCGGGGTTGGGGCTGGCCCCTGGCCGACCTACTCTTGACCCTGGTAAGTTTTCATTATATCTTCCCCCAGAGTCTCGACGCCTCGGCTGCTGTCTGTCGTCACCAGCACCACTATTGAACTCTTGAGCCAGCTGTCTCGCATAGAGCTCATCTGCTTCAAGTTGGCGAAGCTTTGTAGATGTAGGAGATTGCTGACGGGCGGGACGAGGAGGTTTAGCTGGGGGTAAAGGCTCTGGTTCTCGCTGAGATTCCGGGTCCGTCATCCCAAGGAGGGCATTGAATGCAGGTTCAATCTCTCCTCTGCTTGCAGTGAGGACTGCGCGAATAACGCTGATCTCAATGGTGGGAAAAGCTTCTTTCAAAGTGAGCTCTGCTTGTTCCCGCGGAGACATGGGTCGAGGAGGTTTTGGTGGTGCAGCTACATCGTCTTTGGGAGGGACTTTAGGCTGCGAGGGCAACTCTGTCTTGGACGCTGTGATTGTCTCGATGGTGCCGGTCTCTTGATCGCTATCGAAATCCAGGGGTCGAGCAGTAGTTGGAGATTCTGGGGGTCCATCGGATGGTTTCAGTGGTGAGACGGGTGACGGCTGCGCGGTGTTAATAAGAGGCCATATACTGGAAGGCCAGGGATATCTCTTACGGGATCGTTGCTTGTCATGTCGACGGTTGAACAGGATCTTCTTCAGTCGTGAGTCTTGATGCATGCGCTTCTCATGGACATGGAACAAAGATCAATTGTGTTATCTCAGGCAACTCAATAAATCAGGACTTGAGACAACACATGTCTCCAGAGAGCAGTTGGCGTGGGGCCGGAATTGCTCCTGCCTTACGCTGCCTCTTGCCGGCGACTTGGCAGTGGCTGTAATGACGTTGTTGTGGCGTCAGTCCCATTTTGTGCGTCGTCCTTCTGTGGCGGTGCAAGTATCAATTACCGATGGTCGTCTTCCGTTCGTCGCCCATCCATATCCCAGTCGAAAGCTGCTAATTTGATGTGGAGATGATTTGTCGGAGAGCTGCCACTGGGCTTGACCTCCTAAGCCTGCCAGCACCATGTCAGATCTTGATTCGTCCTTCATACCAGCATTGTACACCCCGCCATCACTACTCCCCATCGCCAGGCACAGAAGCAGTCTACTCTATACCATTGAAACGCATCAAGTCACGGTGCTAGTGGGCCAAACAGGTAGTGGGAAGACAACTCAACTACCTCAGTATCTGGAAAAGGCAGGGTGGTGCTCCAAGGGACAATGTATAGCAGTCACGCAGGTTGGTCAGTTGAGTTCCTCGGATGCTCCAGAGTCCATTAACCATTATCTGTAGCCCAGAAGAGTCGCCGTCACCACCGTGGCCACACGTGTCGCCGAAGAGATGAGGTGCCAATTGGGTGAACAGGTGGGCTATTCGATCCGCTTCGAAGATGTCACCTCCGCCAAAACCAGAATCAAATTTCTCACTGACGGCATGCTGTTACGAGAAGCTTTGGTTGATCCGTTGTTCACGAGATATTCCGTTATCATGATCGACGAAGCTCATGAGAGGTCACTCAGCTCCGACATTCTGCTGGGTCTACTGAAAAAGGTGAAGAAGCGACGACCGGAATTGAGGATCATCGTCAGCAGTGCAACTCTTGATGCAGAGCGATTTGCAGATTTCTTTACCGACCACGATGCTCCTGATGGTGAGCAACAATGTCGGATCGTCAGCATCGAAGGTCGGACATATCCCGTGGATATCCTCTATCTTGATCAGCCAACAGACGACTATCTGGAGAAAGCGGTACAGACAGCCTTTACAATCCATCAACAGGAGGCCCCTGGTGATATCCTCGTGTTTTTGACAGGAAGAGAAGAAATCGAAAGAGCCGTGCAGAAGCTCGTGGACATGGCATCAACCCTAACCTCACAGGCACAAGCTCTTCAGCCTCTCCCGCTCTATGCTGGTCTCAGCACAGAAGAGCAAATGTACGTCTTCTCTGAGGCGGCGGAGAATACCCGGAAAGTCATCCTGGCAACGAATATCGCAGAAGCATCCGTCACCATCTCGGGTATCGTATACGTGGTTGATTGTGGTTTCGTGAAACTACGTGCGTTCAACCCGAACACAAACATTGAGACATTAACCCCGTTTCCCACATCGAAAGCATCCGCAACCCAAAGGGCCGGCCGAGCAGGACGCACCCGACCGGGAAAATGCTTCCGCCTCTATACCCAGCAATCTTATGCATCGCTCCCGGCAACGACTACTCCAGAGATTCAACGGTCAAACCTGGCCCCCGTGGTTCTCCAGCTGAAAGCACTTGGCATCGACAACATTGTGCGTTTTGACTTTCTGTCACCGCCGCCCTCGCAGCTGCTTATCCGCGCATTCGATCTGCTCTACTCCCTGGGCGCTGTGGACGACTATGCAAAGCTCACTTCGCCATTAGGAACACGCATGGCCGAGCTGAGCGCCATCCCGCCCATGATGGCCAAATGCCTACTCGCTTCCTCGTCACCACAGTTCGACTGTCAGAACGAGATGCTCACCCTGGCGGCTATGACCTCATTACAAGGAAATGTCTGGTTTCATCACAGTGGAGAGAAAAAGGCAATGGACCTGTCGAGGCGGAAATTTGCTGCCGAAGAAGGCGATCAACTCACGCTGCTGAATGTATATCAGGCATTTGTGACCAAGGGAAAGAGGGAGGCGAGGTGGTGCCACGAGCATCATCTGAATTTCAAGTCCATGCAAAAAGCAGTGAGCATCAGAAACCAGCTGAGGCGATACCTTGAGAGACTGGGCGTCAAAGTGGACGACTCGATATCAGCACCCACATCTGTCAGTGCTCAGCCAAAGGAGAAGGCCGCCAATATCTTGAAGTGTCTGGTGACGGGTTACTTCTCGCAGGCGGCCAAAATGCAGCCGGACGGGACATTCAGATCCGTCTCTGGAAACGTCACCATGCATGCGCACCCAACCTCCCTCCTGTTCAATCGCAAAGCAGAGTACGTGGTGTTTCACGAGTTATTGGAGACCGGGGAGAAAGTATATATCAAGGATATTTCAAAGGTAGAAAAGGCCTGGCTGGTAGAGTTTGGGGGAGGTTATTACAACCTCAAGAGTTGACATCTAGCGAGGGCTAGTTGATGCTAGACAATGACATGTTCTCGACAAACATCGCGGCTTGTGTATACAGACGTACCGTACTTTCCGATACCAGGAGCACCGAATAAATGACTTCGGTTGCGCCCGACACCTAACCATTGATGATGGCAGAATCTCCGTTTGTCTTGCCGTGCCTGTCTTGCGCCTCTTACATCGTATCCCATGGGTATCAAAGGGTCATTAGCAGCTGTGATCTCATTATTCGGACTCATAATCCAGAATTGGCTCCCTCTGCGTGAATTCCATCGCTTCTGCTTCCGTGGCCAGGCCCCTTTCCTTGCGTTTCTTCAACTTGATCGGCCCCTCCTTGCACACGTCACACGCAAAGTGACATTCTGCAGAGCCATTCTTGTCCCCAAAATATCGGGAGACTAGCAAATGGCGGCAGCAGTTGGTGTTCTCGCAGAAATCAACAATGCTGCGCAGCGATTCGAACCTCGACTCAGTCTTGGCCGGGCTTTTGTCCTTGGCTGCCTCACATTTGGCTCGATACTCGCATCGCTCCTTGTCTTCTCGAGTGTATAGGATTATGCTTGATGCTGCTTTGTTGTCCCTGCCTGCACGTCCTGACTCTTGCGTGAACGATTCCATGCCCCGTGGGAGACCGTAGTGGATCACAAATCGGATAGTGGGAACGTCGATACCCATGCCAAAAGCCGTCGTCGCACAGATGATATTAAACGAGCTCGTTATACTTTGGTTGTCGTCAGCTTCTGCCGAAAGCTGGTCCGGAATAGCACGTCTGATAAACGTTCTCTGTACTTTCTCTCGTGTTTCCGTGTCTAAACCGGCATGGTAAGCGCTCGCTCGGATCTCCGCCGCAGTTAGCCTTGATGCGAGGGAGTCTGCTGTAGCACGAAGCGGGACATAGATGATGCCTGTGATTGGGGGCACAGCGGCCGTTGAAAGCTGCTCTTTCCGATGTCTGAGCTGCATTAGCCGCCTTTGGTACATAAAGTTCAGTTTTGATAGAAGGTATGGGAACATGTCATCCTCTCCGTTCTCCGGGTTCGACTCTGAGAAGTATTGAATCTCATAATGAATATTTGGTCGTGCAGTAGAGGTGGAGAAGCATTTGGTCTTATCGATGTCAAGGCCAAGATATTTGAAAATGTCCTCTCGAACTTGTTTCGTTGCGGTCGCGGTCACTGCTATCAGCGGCACGGTAGGACAGGTGAGGTTGGTCTTCAGCCAAACTAGCTCTTTGTAGCACGGACGAAAATCGTGGCCCCATTCACTGATACAATGTGCCTCGTCCACAGCAACTCGCACCAACTGACCCTGGCGGTGGATCTTCATGATGAGTTTCCGGAAGCGGTCCTGTGCACAAAGCTCTGGAGTGACATAGAGCAGCTTGGTTTCAGGATGTCCGCAAAGGAGATCAGTCTCAATTCGCAGTTTTTCAGACCACTCAGTCTTGCCATTGATACGTTCGACGGCGATGCCCAAAGACTTGGCGGCTTGGACCTGGTTATCCATCAACGCTAAGAGGGGCGAAATAACGACAGTAACCCCAAATGAAACAACAGCTGGCAGCTGATAACATAGTGACTTCCCGAAGGATGTAGCAGCGCAGAGGAACACATCGTGTCCATCAACAACGGCGGTAATGACCTCTTCTTGGAGTGGTCGGAATGCGGCTTTACCGAAGACGCGTCTCAACGTGAAGCGCAGGTCCGTAATACTTGCAGCTCGTCTCAAAGGAGCTCGGGGCATATCGCTCCGGAATTGTGCTTGCAGCAAATAGAGAGAAGATTCCCGTAGCCTGAGAGACACATTACGGCGGTGCCGCTGCTGTGAAGATTTCAGGAGAAGTCGACGCGTCAAGCGCAGAGTTGAGATGGCGCTTTGTGATCCAATAATCCACAGTATTTATATGCGTATCACGTGAATATAGAAGTATGGTGGAGTGTACAGTCTCTGGCTACCATTTCCGCCTGTACTCACGTGATAAGACAACTTAAATGCCGATTGGCTCGCACAATCATCTCTTATTGGTTTAGTGGAAAGCCACAAGACCCACCAAGGCGAACCTGGCGTCTTCCTCATCTGACGATCTGCTAACTCGACCCTCGATGCTAACATCAGGGCGAAATGAGGACTGCTAGGACACGTTTCATCTGTGCAGAAGGGTGGGACTCACAAATATTTTCCACTTCAGGCTGCTTGACCCTGAACCCTTTGCCTACGCAAGATGCTCCCAAGAGCATCTGCTGAACACTTAACGACTTCAGAACCCGCAGTATC
Organism: Fonsecaea pugnacius; assembly: GCA_011800825.1. Lineage (NCBI taxonomy): Eukaryota > Fungi > Ascomycota > Eurotiomycetes > Chaetothyriales > Herpotrichiellaceae > Fonsecaea > Fonsecaea pugnacius. The sequence continues at coordinate 6,564 of WJFF01000247.1, read as the reverse complement.
TTCTCCTCTATCAACTCTACGTCGAGACACTCAGAAGCGCTCTTCTAGCCCAGTTTTATTCTTGGCGCAAGCCCCATGGTTGGGATCGCAAGAAGTCGTGGCTGTGGTACCTGCAGGAAGCGGAAGATCGCGGTAATCCATGTCGCTCTCTAGTACAGATGAACAGAGTGTCGCTAATCATCATCACTAATAGTGTGGACTAGAAAGGCCTTCCTGTGCTCAGTGCATTAAATCAAACAGAATATGCACTGGATACCGAAAATATCCCATCTTCATTGCTCATCAGCCGCCCAAGGACGATGACCCCAAGCACCCGGGGTATGTGGAGTCTACCATTGGTTCGACAATACATCCCCACGACATTCAGCCAAATCCTGTAGATTTCAAAGGAGTTGTGGGCTATTCTTCATCTGGTGGTCTTGACCTCGATCCTGTCCAAAGTCTTATTCGATTGGGAACCCAAGTCAACACCAACCCGGCTCTTCGACAGCGCCTCTTGAGCCTGTACCTGGAAAATCACTTGTCTAAAGACAGGCTTGGCCCAATGCAGCAAAGAGTGTGGCTGATACAAGTGCCCAGACTTCCTGATCTCACTCCAGCGTTAGAAGTTTCAATGATGGCATTGGCTGTCGCCAAGCTTGGCGAAGTCTGTCGTGATGAAGGCCTTGTTCACGAGAGCCTGAAGCTTTACCGCGAAGCTCTGCGCGAGGTCCAAATAGCACTGTGGGATCGAGACTTGATGCTTCATGACCAGACGCTTGCTGCCTGTGTGGCGTTGGGCATGTATGAAATGAGTCAATGTCCGAATCAGTCAAAGCATGGATACATCAGTCATACGCTGGGCTGCCAAAAGCTGATCCAACTTCGTGGCGCAGAGGCGCATACGGATGGGTTGGGGCATTCCATCTTCGTACATTTTAGAATTCAGGGCGTGAGTCGTCTGTCTGTGACGTCAACTAAGCGCGGAGCGGCTAATCAGATACAGATACTCTATTCTCTGGACCTGTGCCAGCCTTCCTTCTTGGGGGAACCGCTGTGGCTGGAGGTCCCGTGGCAAGTCAAACCGAAAACACCCTATGACCGAATTTACGACTTCCTCACTTGCGCACCAGAGCTCCTCAGGCAGGGCGAGATGCTCGAGCACATGGACTATCATGGCAAGTTGCAGCTTGCGACGAAGATGATATGGAAATGTTGGGAGCTGGACGCTGAATTACAGTCTGTTTATGACTCTTTGGAAAAGAGCCATGACGGGCCACTATATTGGCCGGAACTAGCGAGGGACAAGAGTCTCGACCTTGGCTCCAAGGATGGCATGTTATTTCCAGTGGCATTCCACTTTCCCAATCTCTCTATCGCCAACACGGCCATCATTAGTTGGGGAGTCCAGGCTATCTTGTGGCAGGGCCTGTGGAACCTCTATGGAGTTATTGCCGAATTAAAGGCGGGATTTACAGAAGGGGGCGCTTTTGCACAAGGGAATATGGAGGGGGCAACCGAATCTTCGACCGCTAACGGCGGCAGCATCTTTCACTTCCCACCACTGGAACATCGGGCAGACTTCGCCGCACCCTGTCGCAATATACTTCAGTCTGTTGAATACTGCCTGCAAGACGAAATGCTCGATCAAGGGCCGAAATGTGTTGCGGCTCCATTGAGGATGGCGATAGAAACGTTACTGCCATTCCCTCAGTACAGGCGCGAGGTCGATTGGGCGGAGAGGGCAGTGAAGAAAATACAGGAGAGATCTTTCCGGTTACTCATATACTATAAGCCACGAAGATAGCCAAACAGGCAAATGGTAACTTGAGCTGGATGGTTGCGACGTGTAAATGGCCAGGGTAAATCCAGCCTTGCGCTTATTTGGACTCAGCCTTGCGACTATCCAAGCCCGCCAAGGCCAGCCTGGCCTCAGCCATCAATCACAGTGACCGCATTCAGCCTTGAAGTGAAATTGGATTTGTTTGTGTCTTTTAACTCACATGCAAGGGCTTCATTCTTTCCTTCTACCCACCTGAGGCTTCTGAATCTAGCCTGTCCACACTCTCCCTTGATTGGATTTGTTATCATATGCTGATCTCAGCCTGTCCCTCTCCATCGGGGGCGCGCAATCTGTAAAGATGGCTTCAGAGCCCGGACCGCTTATGGAGTTTCTAGGCCAGGTCGCCTACCATTATGAGAGTATGCGACCTCTTCTGCCGACCTATTTGCATCTTCTCGTCTCGGCCATTTTTCCCATCTACACGGCCGCTCATGCCTCACTATCAAGACCGCCGTCAGCTGCACCCAAGAGATCGAAACAACACGCCGATGGAGACACTGAAGAAGGCGATGACGAGGATTCTCCGACAAGAATCGAGAGCCTGACTCCCTCTGACGCGATATTATTCCCTGTCTTGGCCGGCATCACACTGGCATCGCTCTACTTTATTCTCAAGTGGCTCCAAGATCCCGCCTGGCTCAATTGGGTCTTGGGCATCTACTTTTCGCAGATCGGCTTGTTCTTCGCGATGAAGTTCCTGAAAGACGGCTTCTCTGTGGTACGGTCTTTCATACTTCCAAATGAATATTCTCGTTTAGGAATGTTGTGGAAGGTGGACCAGCGGCAGCGATGCTTCAGGACAGACAACGGGACGCGTAATAGCTCGCCATTTCCGGGTCTCGCAGGACAAATCCCTCTACCGTCATCCCTTGTACGGTCTATCTGGGATCTACGCGCGATACTGTACACGAAGGCTCGTCTCGAATTCCACGTTCACGAATTAATCACCATCAAGACGTGGATCGAAATACTTGACGTCTTAAGCCTCGTACTCTCCGGCAGCATCGTCTATGTCCACACATTCGTCTCAAAGCCGTGGTTCTTGACCAATTTCCTCGGTTTCTCCTTCTGCTACGGCTCTTTGCAGTTCATGACGCCCACGACCGCCTGGACTGGCACCCTTGTGCTGAGCGCACTCTTCTTCTATGATATATATTTTGTGTTCTTCACCCCGATGATGGTGACAGTGGCGACGAAACTGGACGTACCCATCAAATTGCTCTTCCCTCGACCCGATGGCTGCGTATTTCCTGTGGGTGCGCCTGAAGGATCGCCGGCGATGGAAGAGTACCTGCAATGCCTAGCGAAGAAAAGAACAATGGCGATGCTGGGGTTAGGGGATATCGTCGTGCCGGGGATGATGCTGGCTTTTGCTTTGAGATTCGACTTGTACTTGTACTATCTGCGGCAGTCAAATAAAGGCCAGCAACCAGAAGGGGATGTATCGAAGCCAACATACATCAGCGCGACGGGATGGTGGGGAGAACGGTTTTGGACCTCTTCAACATTATGGTCCAAGGAGATGAAGGCCAAGCGGTTCCCCAAACCCTATCTTCGCGCCACTATATTGGGATACCTCGCTGGAATGATTGTGACTGTGGTCGTGATGCAGGTTGCACAACATGCGCAGCCCGCGCTACTCTACCTTGTTCCTGGGGTCCTCCTCTCATTCTGGGGCACTGCCCTGGTGAAGGGGGATTTGAAGGAGCTTTGGAATTACAGTGAGCAACAAGAGGTTGACGACAAGAAAGCCAAAGATGCAAAAGACGAGAAAGGTTCATCAGCGTCAGCCAGCAAGGGCAGCGTTGAAGACAAGGCTACAACTAACGGCGCAGTGATCAGTCAGACCGAGGCCACTGACCCTGTCCAAACACACGAGACGAAATCTACGAATGAAACGCAAGACACTGCTAAGACAGATCCTGAGAATGCTTGCCGGCGACTCGTACACTTTTCAATCACATTGCCCCGTTCAGCCCTCGAGACAGCGCCAACCGATAAAAAAGATCCCACCAAGCTGGTGACCGTTAAAGACAGGTCAGAGAAGGGCGTAGCCAACATAGACAGTGAGGAAAATCCAGGAATGGGCACAAGCTGGGAGCGAAGGGATGGTGGTGAACCACCCGGCAAGCGTGCTAGGAAGTCATGACGAAGAGACCATGGAATATGCAGCCAGGGACCGTTCAATTCATATGATGAACCTGATATGACGAGTAGCTTCCAAGGAATGACAGAGACAGAGGGAGATAGTTCAGCGCGATCAACAAGGGTACGACGAAATTCTCGTGTCGATGATTTATTGTGTTCCTATGAACGACCCTAGGTGTGTCCCTTTCCTTTCCATCAGTCGTCTGTTTTAACTGTTACAGTAGCAGCTCGCAGTAGCGGCGCGTCATTGTGTGTCTCTTTAGTTATCCATATCGAATCTATTTGTTCATCTCCTGTGCCTGAGCCTTCAATTCCTCCTTGCTCTTCGTCTCCGCAGGGATACCTAACAAACCCAAGTTAGCTTTCTTAATCATCCCACAGCCGAAGAGCACAGAACAAACTCACTGTCGGAGATCTGAGGTCCCTTGCTTTGATGATGATGGGCTTGTGCCTTTTGCTCTCCCTGGTGAATTGGGTGGTCGGATGCTGTGGAATCGCTGGACTCTTTGGCGACCTTGTCAAAGACATGGGACTCGGTGTTTTCTTCGCTTGGCATGACAGGCATTTTGAGAAATTCGTTTGTGATGAAGGGGCTTTTGTAAAGACTAGTCGAGGATGAAGGGAGAAGAGGGTTTAACAGGTTTATATAGGCAGGGATGATATCAAGTTGTTGCGTGACCATGACATTCCCAGGCTCCTGCGCCTGCAGTCTGCGGACGGGTGCACAACATTTGCGATGACGTCTGAGGTGTGGGGTGTTTGCAGAAGAAGCATCAGTGACGGAAGGCCGCCCAACTCAACCAATTGCAGGGCTTCGGGCTAAGCAAGAAGTCCCCAAGAGCAAACAGGGGAGGCCCTAGAGGGAGGGCTAGGTGACACCAGGGATGGCCGCCCTTCTTACGAGGACTTGGGGCGTGACTGGTGGTCGCAGTGTCCCCCGCAACGACTCCCCAAACGAGATTGATCCGAACCGAAATGCCACGCGGCTCAGCCTTTCTCTCGTCTCCGCCTTGACACAGAAAAGCCCTTGGAGAATTGCCTGCTCCGTTCATCAATCACCTTTCTATACTTTCATACCAGCCTGTTATTCTCTACTCGTCTTGTTTTATTCCTGTTTGACTTGACCTTACTCCGCGAAGCAAGGCATTTGTGTTTTTCGGGTCTTTATCTCCCCCTTCACGGACCGCGAGCACCGTCACTCGCCTCGATATGCCGTCCGTCCTCTCCGATGCTGACAAGGAGACGGTGAAGCGGACTGTGCCCAAGGCTTCCAACAAGATCCAAGCCGTGGCTGTCGCTCGTCTCTATGTCGCCCACCCCAACCGTAACCGATGGACCTATACTGGTCTCCAAGGCGCCGCGGTCCTCTCCAACGATCTTGTTGGGAACACCTTCTGGATCAAGCTTGTCGATATATCTCCTGCCAACCGAGGCGTGATATGGGATCAAGAAATATACGACACCTTTCAATATAATCAGGATCGGACATTCTTCCATTCCTTTGAACTCGAACAATGTCTCGCCGGCTTATCTTTTGTCGACGAGAAAGAGGCTCGACAGTTCAAGAAAAAGATGGACGAGCGTGAGAAAAATGCCAGCAAACATACAAAGGCTCAGCCTTTCGCATCTACCGCTGGAGGAGGTCAATTACACGTGCCTGGAAGCTCTCACAAACACCACAGTCGAGTTGGCAACTTGTTCCGTGGTCACCGCCACAGCTCTGCGTCTCAACAACCCCAACCAATGATCCCCCAGCCTATCTACAGCCCGGGTTATACCCCAACAAGCTACCCGCAAGGAAATTCAGACACAATTGATCTTGCTGATCCAAATTTGAGGCCTATCCTGGATGAACTATTGCAAATGGGCATTACCGAAGATCAAATCTCCGAAAATGTCGACTTCATCAAGCGTTATGTGCAAGAGAAGCAGGCAGAAGGTGCGGCCAATGGAATTGGTTCTCACATACCGACAGTCACCGCTACCGAGACTAGATCAAGGG
>WJFF01000246.1:19452-36606 GCA_011800825.1 Fonsecaea pugnacius | reverse complement strand
TTCCGACAACGATGATGATATTGATATCGGGATTGGCTCCGGCTTTGTTGAAGGTGGCAACGGAGTCCCCGTGTGCGCCCACAACGGTGGAATGTACAAAGCATCGCCGGGCTTCAAGACTGCACTCTGGGGCCGTGTATTTGGCACGGGCTTGATCGTGTCTTCACCCGGTCCTGACTGTGGGGCCGGCTCGAAGATGTCGATAGTGGATGTTGTCGAACCGGGCGGGAAATTTAGATATTTTAGATCCTCTGGGGGGAACAGGATAAGCTTTCTCGTGCCCCGGATCTGGAAGAGAACGTTAGCCATCACGTCGTAATGTAGCCACATGTTCACATCTGCGCTGATTCGGAGAGGGCTGCTATGCTGGTTCTTTTCCACAAAGGAGAGCGCGGGCGGGATGTGGAAATCGGTCGCGATTTCGGGCCAGTCGGTAGAGAGGTCGGCGGGCAAGGTGGTTGGATGAGTGCTAGAGATCGAACGGAGATACATGTGTGTATTCGGGTCGGATTCGAGTTGGTTGATGAATTCTTGGAAGGAGGTCGTCTTGTAGGCGAAGTCTTTGCGTTGGAAGTTCATTGTCCGACCCGGAGCAGAATGTACAATGATGGATCTCGAGGGCGGTATTTTCGACAGGAGATATCCTGCTGTCCAAGAAGACACACATTCACCAATGTCCAGACCTGAGAGAAGTCTGGGCCTGCCTTCGCCCAGGATACGTAGAAAATCTTGCTCCGAGTCAACTTTGATATGTTTGATGGGAGTTGAAACGCCCGCAGCCATGCCATCATGCGTCGTCGATTGAGTGGCAGATTTCCTGGATTCCGGCTTCACCATCGTCCAGTGTGAGCTCAGTCCTGCTTCTCGATCATATAGAAGCCAACAACCAGGATTCCAATATGCGCCGAAGCTGAAACAAGTCGCCCCTCCACCAACGATCAGAGTAGTTTGTCGAGCGGTGTAGTGTGTTGAGTGGCCGATGAGGAAAGGACGTGGGACGTTCGGATCCCTCTTGGGTAAAACGCATGCCACCCTGAATTCCATTTCCTTCTCGTAGTCGTTGAAGGCAGAAAAACTGCCGACAATGGAGAGGATCTCGTAATCCTTGGGTATGCAGCCGTGTTTTGCTACTCCGCCAATGAGCAAAATCTCATCTCTGATAACGCTGTAAGAGGCCCCTAGGCGATTTAGCCATGGCCAGATGCCCGCAGAGGCGTCCAGAGCCGTGGATACCCTGAAACTGATTCCCATGACTTTGTTGTCCCGGATGATCAGTCTCCATTTCCACAGCCCCTGACAAATGACTCCATCCTGTCGCATTCCGCCAAGGAGGAGACCGTGATTGAAGCCCAGGCGGACAAAAGACGCCCCAAACCGTGGCATAGGGTCAAACTTGAGACTGCGGAGAACTTGCCAGCCGTTTTCCCTGTCCCACAGTAGACAGTCAATCGCAACACTGGTTGCAGAGGTTTTCCCACCAAACACTACCACGCCATCCTGATCATAGGGGAGTACCACAGCCGCTGCTCGGTGTCGAAATCGAGGCTCTGGAAGATCGTGGACTCTTTCCCATTTCGAGTCCGTTTGAAGCCAGCAATCTTTCAGGGGCGACGATGGTGAGCCACGACCGCCAACGAGAAGATTCTGTCCATTGTGAAGTGTGGTGATGGTATGGCAACACCTGGCGCCCACTTCCTCCGGTGGAATGGAGGGATACGGAAGCGTCGAGTCTGTAGATGTGTAGACGGAAGTAGTTGACAAGCGACCTCCAAGACCAATGCCCCCGTGGAGGGCAATGGCATCTTGACCTGGGACTATAAAAGCAGAACCATGATGGGCCCTCCCTTCTTTCTCTGGATTCGCCGAGTATTTGTATGCAAACCATTGGGTATTATCTCTGTGGGGTGAGACAGTCCTTGCTGACAGATCTGACACCAAACTATCAACTGATGCCCTCCTCGATCTCTGCTGCTCTGGCACGAGAGGTTCAGGACCTGTTTGTGCAATCACTAGACAGTAATGAGATGCGAATAAAGCAAACTCTTCCCTATACTCAAGTTCTCAGCACACAAGAAAACTGGTATGATCTGACATTAACTCACCACTCGTCAAACGGCTCAACTTCATCTAGAGAAATTCTTTGAGATGGGGACAGGAATCTGGGATCGGCCCAAAGCTCCCATAGGTTTTGTATTTCGACGTGCGGGAATCCGGCGTCCTGGAAGCGTAACGTCTGGGTGTGGCAACCGGGATAAGTGAGCACGGATCGAAGAGGTGTGCCTAGTTTAGCAAAATGTTTTAACATGGCCGCTGTGAACGGATTGTCCGGACGATCCGGTGATTGTTGTTCCAGGAGGCAGAATGTCACATCTGAGCCCCATCAGTTACTTTGTCCGCTGCTGGTAAGAGTTCAGCATACCTGGAGACAGGGTAGAGGTCCAGGCGATCAGATCATCCGCGTCCTTAGTGGCCATATAGGTGACGCTGACTTCAGCGAGACAGAATACAAGGCATTGATCCATGTCGATGACGGATCTTAGAAGTCGCTCCAACCTCCGAGGGTTTCGTAGATCACATCCGATGGCGACGTACACATCCGAATCCAGCACGACGCCCTTTGTTGAACTCGTGGTGTCCGCCGTTCTTGAGAGCATATCTCTCATTTTGGGGGTGTTCAAGATAATCTCTCGCTTACTGATCATTAGTTCTTCGAAATCGACATCGATGAACTTGGTGTTGCCACACAAATCGGAATGCTGAGCCATCCATTGGAACGGAAGGGGGTCGCTGCAAGCGTAAGTCGTGTTTGATCGCACAGCGTAGGTTGTCGGCATCCTTACTCACTAGCCACAGCCCAAATTGATGACGACCTTCTGTAAGTCAGATGGTTTTTCCAGGAACTGCCTGACCACCCAATCGACTGCTCTCATACGAAGCCAGTATCCGCGGTTAATGGTGGGAGAGCGACGGATCGGCTTCTTGACGAAGTAGCGATAAAAGTGCGGTTGAGGAAGATATAGCTTTTCGACACTCCTCTTGGAGACAATGCTACTGTTATTGGTCTATGAACATACCTTTGTTAGTCCGTGCAAACCAAGCGTTACAGGGGGTGACTTACGCCCATCACGAGGCCAGCATTTTTTTCCATGGGGATTTCATCGTTGGCGTTTCCTTCCAGGGGAGATACGGAGGAGGCCATGATGATCTCCGATGGCCCCTCTGCAACATGGCAGAGAGACAAGAGAGACAGCAGAGGTCAATGGAGAATGAAGATGAAGCATGCGTGAGTCACAGAATTGCATGAATCGTCACTTGGGGAAAAAGATGAAAGTCGGTTGCGATATTCGGCCTTGGCACTGCATGTATTTGTGATTGGTGCGAGTGAATTGCCTTCCAACCGATGATGTTTGCCTCCAGGTGCCTTCATTTCAAATCTTCTGCTCAGCAATTCTTCTCGGTAGACCTATGAGCGTCGAGTACGGCAAGAGTTGGTTGAAATACGAGTCGAACGCTCTAACTGCCTAACGAGGCGATCATTTCGTCGAGATTCCCTCGTCAAACCCCTCATCCTGTCGAAGAAGAGCCCCAACCACGCAATACCCTCACTTCTACGAGGAACTGAAAGCAGACAAGACTACGTTAACATGGACACTCCTGAACCATCCCTGAAGATACTGTTCAACCAAGCAAAGAAACAGCAAGAGGACTTGGATAGCCTCGACCCACGTAGCGCAACCTTCAAGCACACCCTTCTATCCATCATCGGCAACCTCGAACAATGTCGCAAGTTGATCCAAGACCTCTCTCTGTTCAGTACGAATGAAGAGGTTGAAGATATATCTACGCAAGATCTGCAGTATGTAGAGAGAACTAGCGTGCCTGCGCCCCTCGAGCCTTCGGCTGACTTTATCTTAGATACCTGACGGTGGACTGTCTACTGGCGGAAGTCAAGATTAGAGGATATGACGAAAATAGACCGTCTTCGTTGCGGGACGCCGCGGAACTGTTTGACCAGTTTTTAACCCGACTAGATCAATACGGTCTGCTGGGTGCTTCAGATCGCGAACTTTACGAACGCTACCTCGAACAACGCGGTTCATTTCGAATAGTCTCCTCGAATAGCCCCGAGGAGAAACGAAGGATCAAGATTTCTCGCTTCCAAGAAGAAAAATCCTTGAAGCAGAAGTTGCAGGTATGTGCTCGTCTAGCGCTGTAAATCGCAAGTTCACTGACAAAACAGTATCTGAGAGACGAATCCACGAAGTCAAATGTTGACGACGAGACCATTCGGAGTCTTTATCTGGCCGAAATTGCTCTCTTTGTCAACAAGGCGTTCTCGGCTCTCGAAATGATAACACAGGAGCTGGAAATATTATCTCAGATGCGGCATACCGAGCCACCTGGGCCAGGCCCATCACCGCCAGATCAGAGAGCTCCTGTGAGATCAGATGCTTATTCGGAGCGTTTAGACGGGCCTGCTACAATGGCGGGCCTTGGAAAGAGAGGAGGCCCTTTACTCAGTCCTAGCGGAAAACCTCTTCAGCCCTTCACCCTCACAGACAAGCGGACCCAGTTGCGACAGGGCGTATTCAGGCCAGGACACAACCTCCCTACCATGAGCATTGACGAGTATCTGGAAGAAGAGCGCCGAAGGAGTGGTATTATCGACGGTGGAGGAAACGCTAATGCCCCTCAGCCCGAGCCCGACGAGGATAATATGGAGCAAGTCGACGCTGCCACGATGAAGGCACGAGAGTGGGACGAGTTTGTGGAGGCTAACCCGAAAGGAGCTGGAAACACGTTGAATCGGGGGTAGTGAGACTGGCTTCAATGCTACTTCTGAGCAGTTGCCATAGACTGGGTTCTCGGGACGGCAAATCCTAGTTTCTGTCCCAGCTCTTCCGTCTGCCACTCAACACGCAAGGCAGAAGTTCCGGTACAGATCACACGGGCCCTAATCTCTTCCTGAGTGCCTCCTTTCACGTCTCCTGAAGGTCTGTGACAGTGGTAGGACGCTTCGCTTTAATGTCTGTGAGGATTTTGTCTGCACCCTTGCGTAGCAGTTCATCTGCGGCATTGGTTCCAAACTTTTCGGCATCATCCCGATTCTGGACATCATCTGTCATGTCTATTTCGGCCTTCTCTTTGCCGTCTGTGCTGACCACGAGCGCTTTCAGCCGAAGAAGTGAGCCACCGTCTTCCTTCTTAATCCATGCAGTCTCCACCCCCAGCGGAGCACTGCATCCTCCTTCCAGCGTCCTCAAGAGACTGCGCTCACACGCGGTAGCAAGGTGAGTCTGTCGATGGTCAATCTGACTCAACATGCCCTGCACTCGATCGTCGGACAACCTGTTCTCAATGCCAATAGCTCCCTGTCCAACGGCATGAAGCATGCCGCCACTTTTTGAGTCGAGGTATTGAGTGATCCGATCTCCGAGTCCGAGGCGAAGTAGTCCGGCGGCGGCGAGTATCAAAGCATCAAAAGGCCCATCCTCAGCATCAAGCTTAGCTAGGCGAGTGCCCACGTTGCCTCTGACGTCGAGCACTCGCAAATGTGGATACTTAAGTGCAATTTGCGCAGTTCGTCGGATGGAGGAAGTTCCTACGGTTGATCCAGCAGGGAGATCCTCTATGTTGCAGGCATCTCTCCCTGCCTTAACGACGAAGGCGTCTCTTGGGTCTTCCCGCTCCAGCACCGCGCCTACCTCGCACCCTGGAGGTAACTGAGTGGGGACGTCTGTTAGGCTTGAGTTAGTATAGCAAATGGCAGCTCCGTGTTCCCGTGCAAACCTTTGAGTGAGTGAACTAGAAAATCCAGTTGGCCCTCGAGCATGAGAGTCTCCAATTCGTGGGTCCAAATGTTCTTCACGGGCATGTCCTTAAAAGGAGTAACTTTGTCAATGTCTCCTGCTGCGGTATCTCGCGCCTTGATGGCGTAGACATATTCAGGACAGGCCGCTGCCAATGCCTGGACGACCAAGTCTGTCTGTATCAGAGCGAGTTTGGACTTTCTCGTTCCGACATTGAATGTGGTCTTGGAATCCGACTCAGCCGGGTTGGCCGTGGCATGTTCGCCTGACACAACCGCGATGGTTGTCATGCTTGCCCCGGTAGCAAGTGTATATGCTCAAGTTTGAGGCAGAACAGATGAATGAAATCTTCGTGGATCGGGGGTGGAACATTGGGTACAATTTGCGCGGAGCCTTGCCGCGCCGAAAAAGATCACGTGGTATATTTCCACGCGCTCATCACGTGCCACTTTACCCTCTCGTGGCCCGTGCCTCGGCAAGGAAATGGTGATCCGGCTGTAATATGACATGGTACCTGGCGAGCTGGCACCACAAGCCACTAAGTCGCAGTGGTGCCGTGCTTGGACTTCCGATGTGCGTCGAGCATCTTCCATGCGGCAACACCCAGTCCATCTGCCCCCCTCCGGCATATCAATAACAACTTCATTCTTCCCTCCCTCTGCCGCTTTCCCTCCCTTTACCACCCTCAACCCCATTGCCACATCAAGATGGGTTACACAGCCAAAGCAACGATACCTCTTATTCCGCTAGCAAAGGATTCCGTCCTTCTGCCCGGCGTCACTCTCCGCATCTCAGTAGCCAACCGTGCCGACATTCCCCTGCTCCTGTCATCAGCCTTTCAACGTGCCACGAAGTCGAGATCCGGATCAGCCCAACTGCCTGTCGGCTGCGTTCCTGTGAACTCGCCCTTCCTGAGCCCCGATGGCAAGGAACTGCTCGACAGCGCCGCCAAAGAGAGCAGCCGGGATCAGGACTATGCCGACATAGATCCGGGAAAGGCTCGAAAGAAGGATTTATATGGATACGGCACGCTGGCTAAGATTGTCAGCGTCCAGGGGAGCCCGAATGCGGATCCGTATCTGCTTGTGGAAGGAATTCAGAGATTCAAGATCGACAAGATTAAGCATGAAAGACCATATTTTGAAGCCGATGTCACATTTTACGAGGATGAAGTCCCCGACCTTAACGACGGTGACCTCCGGGCCAGCTTCACTCGACTGAAGCAACGGTCTCGTGAGCTTCTGACACTGCTCCGGCTGTCTTCTCTCTTCCGTCCCGCATCCATGGCGCTGTCGCCTTTAATTGTCCGTCGCTTCGAGTTGTTCATCGCAAAGAAAGACCTCACTCAAGCTGGCCAGTTAGCCGATTTTATGACGGATATTGTCGAAGCGAGTTTTGAGGAGAAGCTTCGGATCCTGAGCACACTAGATTTACATGAGAGACTCGAGCGCGTTCTTGCCTTGCTCAACAAGCAGATCTCGGGTATCAACGGAAACATTAAAGTCACCACAATAACCTCAACAACCCTGCCACCTAATATTGGCGTTGATATCTCCGACTTGAACCAAAAGCAACGCGAAGCTCTAGCGAGGCGAGCAATGTCTGGTCTGAATGGCATGACACCTCCCGGGATGCCTGGCGTCAACAGGGGTGGTGATGACGACGAGGATAACGAAGTTAACGAAGTCGAAGAGCTCAAGAAGAAAGTGGCAGAGGCCGGTCTGTCGCCCGAGGCTCAAAAGGTTGCGGAGCGCGAACTCAGGCGACTTAAGAAGATGAACCCAGCCAACGCTGAGTATGGTGTGATCCGTACATATGTTGAAAATTTGGTCGAGATACCCTGGACCAAGGTCACCGATGATCAGCTCGGCGCCGATACCTTGAAACGGGCGCGTAAACAACTTGATGACGATCATTATGGACTGGAGAAGATCAAAAAGAGGTTGCTTGAATACCTCGCAGTGTTGAAACTGAAACAGTCCGTTAATGCCGATGTCGATCAACAAATCGCCCGTCTCACTAAGCAGCTTTCTCCGACTCAAGAAGGGGAGGGTAGGGAGGTCGAGCAAATCCCTGACAACGAGAGAGATGCAGCCACTGCTAAGCTCCACGTTCTCAAGTCGAAGCGGATGGTGGACAAGTCACCAATTCTCTTGTTAGTTGGACCACCCGGCACAGGCAAGACCTCTCTCGCAAAATCCATCGCACTCTCGCTTGGCCGAAAGTTCCACCGCATCTCTTTGGGTGGTGTCAGAGACGAGGCAGAAATTAGGGGTCATCGGCGGACATACGTCGCTGCTATGCCAGGTCTGATTGTCAGCGGCCTGAAGAAAGTCGGCGTAGCCAACCCAGTCTTCCTGCTTGACGAAATCGATAAAGTGAGCTCGAACAATTTCCATGGTGACCCTTCAGCTGCGATGCTTGAGGTCCTTGACCCCGAGCAGAATCACAGTTTCAATGATCACTATATCAACATCCCTATCGACCTAAGCAAAGTCCTCTTCATCGCCACGGCCAACTCTTTAGACACCATTCCGCCGCCGCTACTCGACCGAATGGAAACAATTCGTCTGGCTGGTTACACAACAGTTGAGAAGCGCCACATCGCAAAACAACATCTCATACCCAAACAAATTCGCACTAATGGTCTCGCTGAAGGACAAGTTATAATTCCTGACGACGTCGTTGATACCATAATCACAGCTTACACCCGCGAATCTGGAGTCCGCAACCTTGAGCGAGAGATTGGAAGTGTGTGTCGCTACAAGGCAGTGCAGTACGCCGACGCCCGTGACGCAAATGATACTTCGAAATATAACCCCCTCGTACGGGTCGAGGAACTTGAAGATATCCTCGGTATAGAACGCTTTGAAGAAGAAATCGCCGAGAAACAATCTCGACCTGGTGTTGTTACCGGATTGGTTGCCTATTCTTCTGGTGGGCAAGGGAGCATTCTCTTCATAGAAGTGGCCGATATGCCTGGGAAGGGTCGTGTGCAACTCACAGGAAAACTGGGAGATGTGCTCAAAGAATCCGTCGAAGTCGCACTTAGCTGGGTGAAAGCTCATAGCTACGACCTAGGCCTGACACACGATCGAGACGAAGACATCATGGAGAAACGTGCCATCCATGTCCATTGTCCCGCTGGTGCGGTGCCGAAGGATGGACCAAGTGCCGGATTGGCGCATACTGTCGCGCTCATTTCGCTATTTTCCGGAAAGACTGTTCCACCGACAATCGCTATGACGGGGGAAGTGAGTCTGAGGGGACGAGTTATGCCTGTTGGAGGCATTAAAGAGAAACTGATCGGCGCCCACCGCGCGGGCGTCAAGACAGTCCTGTTACCGAACGGGAACAAGAAGGATGTGAAGGACGTCCCGGAGGAGGTGAAGAAGGACTTGAAGATTGTCCATGTCAAGTAAGTCATGCTTTTCCCTACGCTGTCTGCCGCAGATCCAATCCGGTCTTATTCTCCTGCGGAAGCATAGTGCGGTGTTGGCTAACGATTCGTCTCTGCAGGCACGTCTATGAAGCTCTTCGATACATCTGGCCCGATTCACACTGGGCCTCGGATCGACATTTCGCTGAGGTCGAGAGCAGGTTGTAACCATTTCAATGCGCATTGCTCGAAGCGTGGAGTGGGTTGATTTGGGGTTCGATTCGTTCAGCAAGCGCCAAACACTCTTTCCTATAAAACTTTTCAAACCTAGTCAGATATACTGTATGGTGTATCATTCCCATGTGCGCTTGTGGTTGGTGTAACTCCCAAAGTTACTGTAGTATGCACACAATCCTTGCGATTCCTGGTAGCTATACAACGCATAATGTGTCGGGTTAATGTACAAATCTTCGAGTTCGTCCACTCCTGTAGCAGACGTAGTGATACTGTTACGAAGACGGGTTCGCAGGTTGAGATGGCTGTTGATTGTTGGCATTGGACCCCAATCCTCGCATGGCACGCCAATCGTCGGCAAAATTCTGCCACGTCGGAGCCCATTTCAGCTTTCCCTTCAGTAGCTGCTGAGCTTGCAGGGCCATTGCCTTTCTGTGTTTGAGATCAGGGTTCATCATACCCCACTCGGATTCTTCTCGGTTCTTTTCCACGATGGCTTTCATCGATTCCCAGTATCGGTCGTGCTCCCAGCTGTGTGGCAGAATTGTGTTAGTAGATGGACAAGGTCAAGAGCAATATCAGACCTTCACAGGGGGGCTAGCTTACGGTTCCAGGTCCTCTGGCTCTGCAGGATACACAAAGGGTTTCGCCAGGAGACAAGTCATTTTCTTCTTGCTAGGTGGACGAAACAATTTGCCTTGCGAGTATTTATCCCTGCCATCTTTTCTTTGGACTTTCTGTTGGAGCACCACGCTCCGAATGTGGAGAACATCGACGCCATAGATATCTTTCAGGTAGGCTCTGAGATCGATTTTATTGAAGTGGAGTGGGACGTCAAATGCAGCGTAACGGGGACCGAGATGCGGCGTACGCATGAGGACCACGGCGTCTTTGGGATCGGGGCTGCAATAGGCTGTTAGACAAGCCCTTGTGGATGGTTAGAGGAACTTACAAGTAAACCTGCCGCCGCATACTGAGAGGAACATTTTGGGGAAGGGCAAAGTATCGCGCAGGGTCCATCAATATTCGGAGAATTGTCGATTTCTCAAAATTTATTGAACCAGCTGCAATGAAAGACTTGACATCGCTAGAGACCTCGCGGAGGCTTGGGTGGGTTTCCATGAACCTCTCGAGATTCTTTCTGTCCAGCTTCCACCACTCCATGTTTAACTTGTCTTCGCGGAAGACGGGAGCGAATGCTTTTTGCTCCTCTGCATTGAGCTTGTTCCACGAAGTCCTCTGCCACTCCTGAAGTTTTTCTTTGCTGACCAGGGCATGAGCTCGGAGAAAGGGAAGACCTTTGCTGGTCTTGATGCGTCGCTTTGCATTCCATAGTCGTGGTCCATTGCCGTCTTGAGGACGAACCCGGTGTGTTAGAAGAACCGGAGGAGTTCGCTTGACGTGTATCTTCGCCCGAGGTGCTGTAGCACGAGGCATCGTGCAAGTTCGAGATCGCAAGAACCGACGCAGTGCGAGATGACACACTAGAGTTCGCTGTCAATGGAGGCAGTCTCATCAACGAACTTTTGAGAGAAGCTGAGGTTATTCTGTAGACAGGGAAGGTGCGCCGAGATACTGAGCCTCGTCCACCAGATCGACTACTGCACCACCAGTATTGCCCCGGAGGCGCGCTGCCGAACATTATTTTGGTGGATCACCAATTCACCCTTCAACCTATTCCGTAAGCTCCTTGACGCCTGGAACTACCCTGTCCTAACCCTCTCCAGCTCGTATCTGCAACAAACGTGATTCTACTCCTCAGAATCCTCAGAAGACTCCCATTCATCTCTTCACGTCGCGCAGCCTGCAGCCTCGCCGACAGCGCACCTCAGTTTTCATTCAACTCTTATTGGCCACTAAAGGCCCTGGTGCAAGATGGCGCAGGACGAGAAGAAGCCGACCGCCGCAGAGAAGGGCAAGGGCAAGGCAGAGGATGCACCAGTGTCAAACGGGGAACATGCCGCAGAACAAGGAGACAAGAAGAAAGCAGATGGCAAGCATGACGAGCCTGCGGTCGAAGAGCTGAGCGAAGAGGATCAACAACTCAAGAGTGATCTCGAGATGCTGGTGGAAAGATTAAAAGAAGATGATTCTGCTCTCTACAAACCTTCGATTGATGCCATCAAAAACTTCATCAAAACGTCGACCTCCTCCATGACGGCCGTCCCCAAACCTCTCAAGTTCCTGCGCCCTCATTATGACGAGATCGCTGCTGTTTACGATAAATGGCCGGCTGGTCCCGACAGAGACTCTCTTGCCGACATGCTATCGGTGCTAGGCATGACTTATGGAGAAGAGGACAAACTGGAAACATTGAAATATCGGCTGTTGTCAAATAAATCAGACGATCTGGGGTCGTGGGGGCATGAATACATTAGACATCTCGCACTGGAGATTGGCCAAGAATACCAGAATCGCTTGACGGACGAACGAGAGGTCGGTGACTTGACGGAGCTTGCCCTCTCTTTGGTGCCGTATTTCCTGAGTCACAATGCAGAAGCGGATGCCGTGGATTTACTGAGCGAACTCGAGATGATTGAAGAGATCCCCCGATTTTTGGACGAGAATACCTTTGCGCGAGTGTGTCTGTATATGGTCAGCATGGTCAATCTCCTTACATACCCCGACGATGTCGCTTTCCTCAAAACCGCACACGATGTCTATGTCAAATACAACAAGCTTGCTCAAGCGATGGTCTTGGCAATTAGACTGAACGACCACGAGCTCATACGACAAGACCTGGAATCGACAGATGACGTTGCATTGAAAAAACAGTTGGCCTTCCTGATTGCTCGTCAGAGAATATCGATAGACGTGCCGTCTGAGACCAAGGACGAGCAAGAGATCGCCGAGTGCCTCGGAAACACCCAACTACCGAACCACTTCAAGACTCTCGCCAAAGAACTGAACATCCTGGAGCCTAAGGTACCAGAAGATATCTACAAGACACATCTAGAAAGTGGCCGGGGTAGCTCCGCAGCTGCAGATTCAGCTAAACACAATCTGGCGAGCGCATTCGTCAACGCTTTTGTCAATGCTGGGTTCGGTACGGACAGGCTGATGCTGGTAGAAGGTGAACAGCGACCGTGGGTATGGAAAACCAAGGATGATGGCATGCTCTCCACCACCGCATCACTGGGCATGCTCATGCAATGGGATGTGGAGGGCAGCTTAGACATTATCGACAGATTCCAACAGTCATCCGAAGACCCAATCAAGGCCGGTGCACTTCTCGCGTACGGTATTGTCAACTCCGGGGTCCGAATGGAGGGCGACCCTGTCATTTCACTCTTGAGCGACGACGATGTTCTCCAGAGCCCGAAACCCTCGACGCGAATGGCCGCCATTATGGGTCTGGGACTGTCGTATGCCGGATCGAATCGAGAAGATCTACTCGACTTCCTGTTACCTATTGTCGAGGACAGTGGCTCGGAGATACAATTGTCTGCTATGGCTGCCGTGTCCCTGGGAATGATCTTCGTGGGTTCGTCCAATCACCAAGTGGCCGAAGCAATAGCAACCCAGATGATGGATGACGACCGGCAAAAGCAGCTCAAGGATAAATGGGCGAGGTTCATGGCTCTAGGACTAGCGTTACTCTACTTCGGCCGGCAAGAGGAAGTGGATGTTATTCTAGACATCCTGAAAGCAGTTGAGCATCCCATGGCCATGCCAACGGCTACTCTAGCGTCTGTTTGTGCATGGGCTGGAACTGGAGCCGTGCTCAAACTACAGGAACTTCTCCATATCTGCAATGACCACATTGAAGACAAGGATGAGACCACAGGCGAGCAGCTCGTGCAATCCTATGCCGTTCTTGGTCTGTCGTTGATCGCCATGGGCGAAGACGTCGGACAGGAGATGGTCCTACGCCAGTTTGGTCATTTGATGCACTACGGTGAGGCCAACATTCGGAAGGCTGTGCCACTCGCCATGGGCCTGATCAGCCCTAGTAACCCTCAGATGAAGATCTATGATACCCTATCAAGATACAGCCACGATAACGACAACGACGTTGCAGTTAATGCTATCTTCGCGATGGGCTTGGTCGGAGCAGGAACAAACAATGCGCGTCTTGCACAGCTGCTGAGGCAGCTAGCCAGTTACTACCATCGCGACCAGAACTCGCTCTTCATGGTTCGCATCGCGCAGGGTTTGCTCCACATGGGCAAGGGCACTATGTCGCTCAATCCCTTCCATACCGATCGACAAGTTCTCTCAAGAGTTGCTGCGGCAGGTCTCCTCACCGTCCTTGTCTCCCTCGTCGATTCCAAACAATTCATCCTCGCCGACGCACATTACCTCCTGTATTTCTTGGTCACAGCAATGTACCCCAGATTCTTGGTGACTCTAGACGAAGAGCTGAAGCCACTTACGGTCAACGTACGTGTCGGTCAAGCAGTGGATGTTGTGGGGCAAGCTGGACGACCACGCACCATTACAGGGTGGCAGACTCAGAGCACGCCGGTTTTGTTGGCTTACGGTGAGCGGGCAGAACTGGAAGACGAGGAATACATATGCCTGAGCAGCACTTTGGAAGGACTGGTTATCTTGCGCAAGGTCAGTAATACCCAAGCATCGACATGTTCTTTTCACTAACATTGTGGTAGAATCCGGAATGGGAATCCACAAAATAGAGGGCAGTCTGTGACTTTGATATCCATGCATCCAACCGATTGGCCGGGGCGTAGCCGGAGGCAAAGGTCCTGGATGGATCCAGAAGAGTGTTTCTGTACCATAGATAATCTCAGGGCAAGAGGGCAAACACCAAGAGGAAGAGAGAGTGTGTGTGATGTCGTCGTGCCATCTCGAAGACCCATTTCATGGTTTGCTGTGCTTGACACGGGCCTGTGCGGGCTAATGTTTTTCCGTCTTTCATTTTGAGTCGCGTGTTTGAATGGCGTCATCGGCCATTGGCTCATCCCAAGTCCCGAACCGCTGCTTTGCTGCCCTCTACCTAATTCCAAGGCCTCGTTCAACCCCCCCGTTTTGCCCTGTATCCCCTTGTCTTGTTGAGTTGGCACCGCACCACGTGTCGATGATGGCGTCGCGATGGTGATTCGAGGGCCTCCCAGCATCATGACTGCGCACTTCATTTCTATCTTGTATTGTTAAGCCTTGCGGACAAGAGGCTCACTGTTGCCTCGACTTACCCTCGGCCGCTCAGAGAAGATGCCGCCCTCCGATCCTCGCATCGCTGCGCTCGACTTCGACACCAATCGCAAACGTGGACGGCGGACGTCAGGCTCGCGTCCTCGAATTGACGATGATGATTTTGATTTTATGGGCCAGGTCGCCCAGGAGATCATTGAGCGAGATCGTATAGCAATGCGCAGAGAGGTGATACGAGTTCTGAGCTTCGTTTGCGCTGTGCTCAGTTGGTACGATATATTTACACCCGACCTTGAGGATAACACGAGTGCTCACGTTTTAATGTACAGTCTTTGTGCCGGGTCAATCACCTCCTTCTCCCTCTACGGCGCTCGTTTCCTTCAGGATTTGCACTACACGCAACTTCGAGTCAATGCTGTCTCCATTACCGCCGAATTGGCAATGTACCTCCCAGTCCCTCTCTTTGGATATCTATGCGACCGCTACTCACCACCTCCTCTGTCTCTTCTCTCCTCGGTCCTCTTTGGCGCAGGGTATCTCCTCGCTGCCTATACATACAAGTCAGGCCCACCCGCTGACGCAACAAAACCAGGCCACGGTTGGCCTTTCGGAGTGATGATTTTGGCCTTTGTCGGTATTGGGGCAGGGACCAGCTGCATGTACCTCTCTGCCGTGGCCACCTGCGCAAAGAACTTTGCCAACGCCAAATACCGAGGTTTCATGCTCGCCGTTCCTATTGCGGCATTCGGCTTGAGTGGCATGTGGGAGTCTCAGGTTGGCGCGCACTTGTTATATGAAAAGCTGCCTAGTGGCCACAAGGGGGAGGTGGATGTGTTCAAGTACTTCATCTTTCTGGCCGGGACATTGATTGGTGTCGGTCTTCTTGGGACGTTGGGGCTGCAGATTGTGGACGAGGAAGAACTCATCGACCACGGGGTGGAGAACCTTGAACGGAGTGGTCTTTTGGCCGAGAGTGAATTCTACCATGACACTTCTCGTGCTCCCACCCCCATCAACTATGGTACCATTGGAGACGATGAAGAGTCTGGCGAGGGCTCTGGCACATATTCGGACGACGATATGGACTCCGAAGCCGAACGCAACCTCTCCGAATCGCAGCTTGTCAAGAAGCGCGACCAAGACCGCCGTCTTCGCAAGAAGAAATACTGGCTCCTCAACCATGCGACTCATACATTCCTGACCGATCGAACTATGTGGCTTCTTGCCGCAGGGTTTTTCCTGCTCACAGGACCTGGAGAAGCATACATCAACAACCTCGGCACCATCATACCGACTTTGACGCCGAGAGATTACAACTATATTGATGGCGATAGTACTAAAAACCCTCCGGCGGGCCACGCAAGCACACACGTCTCTATCGTCGCCCTCGCATCTACCTTCGCGCGGCTCTTCACAGGATCACTATCCGATCTCTTCGCTCCTCCCTCGAACCCCGATTCCCCGCCCAGCAACCGGTTCCAGTTCTCTCGTCTTGTTCTCCTTATCCCTTCAGCATTCCTCCTGCTCCTCGCGTTTCTAAATCTCGCTCTTCCTGCACTTACGCTTCAGCACCCTGGTCTGTTCCCAGTCTCGTCTTCGCTGGTGGGATTGGGCTACGGAGCATGTTTCAGCCTCGTGCCCATTATCATCTCCGTGGTGTGGGGAGTGGAAAACTTTGCGACAAACTGGGGTGTTGTGGCTATGATGCCTGCTGGGGGAGCTGCCGTGTGGAGTCTCGTTTACTCTGCTGGCTATTCAGCAGGGAGTGCGCATTCACCAGATCTCGAGGATGGAGAATGCCGAGGCTACTTGTGCTTCGCGGCGTGGGCGTGGGGATGCGCAGCGAGTGTGAGTTTGGCGATCTGCTGCTGGTGCGTAGCTTGGAGGGTTTGGAAAAGCCGAAACGTGGTCGTGTAGCATGCGGCAGGATCAGGGGTTGAAGTCGCGCAAGGCAAGGTGAAGATTGATGTGCATGTCTCCATCACCATTTATTCCGAAAGGAACAGACGGCGTGGTCGGCGTGTGAAGGGGAAACGGCGTGCAGACATTGAGGCTCAAGAGGAAGGGGAAGGGAACGAGAGCGATGCAAGAGAGGGCACCCTTCTGTCGAGACAGCCTTGCGACATTCACATACGTCTACGCTGAGTTTGAGGAACTGCACCGAACCTCACCTTGTGTGGGACATTGGTTTCTTTGGTATGGAAAATTACACTGCATCGCCCATTACGGTAGGGCCCGAGCCATTTTCTTCAGCAAGCGAGAGCGCGCATCGGACATGCATTTTGACTTGCGAGGTCCTCCCTACGTAGTAGTCTGCATTGACTCTGGCGATGGCGATGGCGTTCTTTCGGGGAGTGGTTGACGCGGTCGGTCTCTGTATACCGAGTATACATACCTGGTACATATATATGTACCATGAATACATGTGTACCATACACTCTCACACACACATATCAAGTATGCCTGCATCGGTACTTGGGGTACTCGGGGTACTCGGTACGTACCTATACAATCCGAGAGATCAAAAGGGCAAGTCAGTTAGTTGATTACTTTGGGAGGCAGGGAGGGTAGGCGAAGAGACGATCCCTTGTTCCCGTAGGCCATCTGTTTCTTCTTTCG